>CATIWR010099660.1:0-18368 GCA_949677035.1 Omphalea diandra | reverse complement strand
AATTCTACTGTGACAATTGGACCTTAACTTGAGAGACTTATATTTCTGCAAAATCAAAACTTAATAAAAATATTAGTAATGATCAATCTCCTTTGTCAAAATCAAAAGAGGTTCTAAACTTAGGATTAAATATCCTAGTCCAATATAAATCAAATGAGAGCATCGAAAGGAGAGAAAATTAATAGGTGATATATCTTTTTAAGTTTTAAAAAATTATCTTCGCGGCATCCACATATTCACTCTAATAAGTCTAGCGGTGGAAGTAACTTGCATGGTACTTTTTCTGTTATAAAATTATATTCAAAGATTTTATTGTTATGCGTTTTCAGCTAAGGGTTGTGGCTGAAATTAATCACCTTTGTGTTATCATACTAAATCCATGATTTTTTCTGGTAAAAAATAGGAATTAATTATGTACCAATATTAAATGAAATGATATTTAATTCATGCTAATGATTAATCAACATATTGAGGAAGGTACTTTTCTCAATAGGAATTGCAATAGTAATGCCAATCCAACTTTAAATGTTGTTTGCAGTATGATATTATTTAAGTTTTCTTATATAGATGTAATTAACTTTTTTTTTTCTTGTTATTGAATTGGGTATATACTTTATGAGTCTTTAATAGTATTTAATAATTTAATTCGATGCTTGGATTGGTCCAATTAACTCTATGAGATCAAGACTAAGAGAAAAGAAAGCAATATTGAAAAGAGGTTCATCCAATCTGAGCTACAAGATATTTAAAAGCACTTAGTTTAAAATTGTATTTAAAATTAAAATTAACAAACAAAAGACAATAAAAACAATAAATTGTATAAAAAAATATTGAAGAATAGAAATGAAAACGAAGAATAGGTATGACAAGATCAAATAGAAGATGATAATGTGTGTACATCTAGAAGCAAAAATTATAAGAAGACATAATATTGAGGGTAATTTTTGGATAGGTAGTTAAAAAAACAAAAACAAAAACAAAAGAAAACTCGAATTCATTAATTGATAGGACATATTGACCTATATAATTGCCCGACAATCTAACCAACCGAGTTGTTAGCCTATGTTGCTCATTTCAATTTAGGATTTATGATGATATCTTAATTCATATTTTGTTCTATAAACAAACCTGCATGTGTATGTGTTTTTGGATTATTTAATTGGTTTCACCCACACAAATATCTTTTTATGCTAAACCAGGAGTGCCCGCTCTTAATTGTACTAATTTTTAGTATATGTAATTAAAATAATTATTAGGTATATAAATTAATTATTTTTTAATTTAATATCCATATAAATAAAGAAAAAAATTTGAAAAGTTAAAAATAAATAAAATTTTTTTAGAATAAATTTAAAACAAACTTTTTAATAATATATTTCTTTATTAATAAGTGAATAAAAAAATAAGTTTAAGACAAAATAACGAAAAAATGAAATTTAAAAACTAAATTAGAGCTATAAAAATTAATAAAAAAGCTAATAAAAAGATGTTCTCATCGCTCATTAGTAATATATATATATATAATTAAAATGTCAAATTAACATTATGATAATATTTTTATTTATAAATATATTGAAAAGAAATTATATAATGAAATTTTATCTTTACAAGAGAAGTAGGTGTGAGCAAAAATTAGATTAGACGGAAAAGTTTCATCGAACCAATTTACTTCGATCAGTTCGATTGTTTAATAAAAATTGATTCAATTTTGTTTTTTGTTTTAAAAAATTGATTTTTAATTTCAATTCAGTTTTTTATATTAAAAATCGAATAAAATGAATAAATCAAAATTATTAATAAATGAAATCAATTTGAATCAAATCTGGTTTAAAATAGATATAATTTAATTAAATCAAATTGAATTGAACCAAAATTTATAAGCTCGATTCGATTTTATATGTATGTAAATATAAGTTTAATTGATTCGGTTTATTTGGTTTCTTCGATAATTTTGGTTCAGTTTAGTTAGAAAAATAAAAAAATTTGATTTATTTGAACCAAGCTGAATAAACCGAACCGACGTTTGTATAGCCTTAAAGAGAAGCACTCATTTATAAACTATATTTTTATAATAAATTTTTATAATACTTTCATTATTTTGTGAGATTATACAATATCTTTTGTGATAGATATTCAAATATTTTTAGATAATACTATATATAATTATCTATGCAAAATAATATTTTGTAGTAAATAAACTTTAACATTTTATATTATCTAATTTTGAGTTTTATTAATAGTCGCGACAAAATAGAGATATACTATAAATTATTTTTTTGAATTAAAAAAATTTCTTTAGTTTTAATGGGAGTGAGAGAAATTATTAATAAGAATACTTATTATTATGTATATTGTTTGATAATTATTTTACCATGTATGATATTTTCGCATAAATTCTTATAAATTATCTTACTATTACATAAGTCATTTGATAGACTCAGATTTAAATTATATTTTTCATAATTTTTTAAATATTTCAAAAATAAAGTAACACTAACTTCAAAATATAAATATCTTTATGTATTATCTATTTATTTCAAATAATTATAAATTTTAAAAATTAAAATAATATTTATTTCATTTCAAATAATCACAAATTTCAATGAGTGAAATAATAATTAATTCTCTAAATATTATTCATCCAATGAAAATTTCTAATTTAAGATTATTATTGTCAATTTCAAAAAAGTTATCTTTTTATATTCAAATTTTTTTTTTCTATCTAACCACTTTTATTAATAGTATGTAAAAATTTCAAATATCACAATTTTCAAAATTGAAATTATAATTAGTTCTATAAAAGAAATATTATACATCCAATTAAAATTTATAACTTAAGGTTATTATTGTCAATTTTAAAAAAATTTATACCCTTTTATATCCAAAAAAATTTTTCTTAATTACCTTTACAATTCTTAATTACCTTTACATGTAGTATGGATTTAATTTTAAATGTTTAAAAATAAAATAACACTAACTTAAAAATATAAATATTTTTATCTATTATTTTAAATAATCATAAATTTTAAAGAATGAATTAAAAATTAATTTTACAAAAAAATATTATTCATTCAATTAAAATTTGTAAATTAAAGTTAAAAAATTCTATGTTTTTTCCTTCATCATATAAAAATTCATTTTGAGAGGTGATTTAGATCTAAAACTTGCAGAAGATCATTGATTCAGCCTATCACAAAAGATCAAAACTTTCGGTATTTAGTCTATTAAAGTAGGCCAAGTTTCAGTTACTAATTTACAGCGTTAGCCTGATCTATCCAAAGATCAAGTTTCTAACTCATCCATAGCACATGTAGGTGCAAAAGCAAATATTAAAAATCTATGTAATTCCCTTTTTGATGGGTTTAAATTAGTTATCTAAACCTGATCATATATCTTCAAGTTACAGTTATCATATATTCAAGTGTTTAAGATTTCAAGTATTTAGAGTTTTTCTCTTGTATTTGATAATCCTGTACTTATATTTATTTTAATGAAATTAAGTTTGTTCAAAAAATATATTTGATTAAAATTAATATATATCTATAAATCAATTATATTGCATTCTATAATTCTAATATTATATACTTTCATTTAATACATATATAATTATTCTATTAGCTAAATATATATACACTCTTATACGTAAGTCCTCCATCCAATCTGATTCTTAAAGTGGAAAAAGAGGCAAAAGTATTGCCTTACATTTGGGAAGGGCATAGGGGTGTAAAGCCTGTTATTACCAAGAAGCATACAGTGAGATAAAGAAAGATGCATGGATTTCAACGGATTCATTGTATATGCGTACTATTATTTGGATAAAGCCCAATTAGAGCAAATGACAAGAGGAAATCCAAAAGATTTACATTATTTTCACTGTCACCATTGTTTTGTACTTACCAAAAAGGAGTAGATTAGTTAGTTAACTTTTTTTTTTTTTTACAAGTTTAAAACTATATTTTCAGTGGTATATGTAACTTGAATCTTGTTTAATTAGTTAAACTCTCTCTTTTTTTTTAATCAATGTGATATATAAATACATTTAAACAAATTTTATGTGAAAAATATATACATGTGATGTTCAAAACTTATAGAATTAAAATTGAATTATTAATTTCATAAATTTATCAAACTCTCTTATTTATATGTAATTACAAATATTAATTCATGTAATCGAAATTATAAAAACTAAAAGAATATTTATATAGTATTTTTAAAATGAGTAATTTTAAATTTTTTTTATCTCATATATGAAATATTTTCATATTATTTATTAAAATTAAAATTTATTATATATATAAATTAAAATTAATTATAAAATTTTTAATATTTGGTATTAATTAATATATCAAAATTAAATATTTATAATTACTTAGTAATCGTCATCACTATAATATGAAAAAAAAAAAAGTAAAAATTTTAAAAGTCTAATTTTTTTTTAAAAAAAAACATCAATTTTAAATAGATTTTCAAAATATGATATATATATATATAATATTTTGATTTTATATTGAGTGTAAAACACAAAATTTATCATGTTCTCTCCTCCGTCAACTTCATTATCATCTTCTTCCCTCCATGAACCCCTTCATCATCTTATCTCATTCCATTTTTTCTTGCTTAAACTGCCACCGTCACGACCTCCCTCTCTCCATTTATCTAGCAAGTTTAACCCATCTTCGTCCTTTGGCTCTTGTCCATTGATATCCTCCCTTACTAAAAGCCCTAACCCATGAGAATGAATTCTAGAAGATTAAATTTCGCCAAGAGTGAAAGATTTTTGTTGGGAATCTATTTAACAATGCCATGAAATCTATCGAGTTTGATGGAATAGAGTTGTTGGAGTTAGTGAATTTACAAAACAATTGTTGAGAAAATGAAGGCTTAAAATATCTTCTCTCCACCTATCCCACATTAATGTTTTTATTATCATTGATTACCATCATTAACTCCATATCAATGGTTTTATTATAATTTCTTTTCACTCTAATTCCAAAGTAATGGTTTTATTCTTAATTATTGCTCATAATTCACCTTCTTAGTTATGCATTGATTTTCTCTACTATATAAGGAATATGCCCACTTATTTTCAAAACACACTAAAAACAATTCTTTTCTTCCTCTCTATTTCTTGTTTCCTAGCAATATATTATTGAATTGGGGTGTTGGTTTTCGATCTTTTCTCTATGCAAGTTAAGATCGAGACTGAGTGAGAATTCTGGGTTGTTTTATCCTAGGGATGTTATGGCTTTATTCTGCTTGTACATAACTTGGGCAGAGCTACAAAACATCTTAAAAAAAGTGACCTAGTCCATGACTCAATTTAAGTAAATTATTTTTTTCCCTTTCATTGTACTAACAATTTTAAGATGTTTTCCTTTTGCTCCTATGAATACCACTAACACGTTTTCCGTTACTGTTGATATTAACAATCCCTTCCATTTTGAGGGCCTTCACTTTAAAAGATGGAAACACAAAATGCTTTTCTTTCTGGCTACGAAGAAATTAGCTTCTGTTTGTTCCACTAAAAAATATGTTTTGCCTAAAAATCCTACTGCCAATCAAATAAAGGAGTTAAAGACTTGGGTTGAAAATGACTTTTATGCAAAAATTATATCTTGAATGAATTGTCTGATGATCTCTATGATTGTTATAACTCTGATAAGTTTGCAAGAGAGATCTGGGAAGCTCTGCAGGAAAAAGATGACACTGAGGAGGTTGGAACTAAGAAGTATATTCTCAACTGATATCTCAAGTATTAAATGACGGATGAAAATTTTATGGAAGCTCAGTCACATGAACCCCATAATATCGCTCATGAAATCATATCTAAAGGTATATCTCTTGATGAGCAATTTCATGTTGTTATTATTAACAAATTGCCTCCTGCTTGGAAAGATTTTAAGAATGTTCTCAGGCATAAAACTAAAGAGTTCTCTTTAGAAAGTTTGATTACTCATCTTTATATTGAGGAGGAAGCTAGAAAATAGGATAAAAAAGATGAGGTACTAGTGATTTCTAAACCCACTCTTGTAGTTCTGAAACCAAATGCAAAGCATATGAAGAATAAGAATCGCAATTGTAATTTTAACTGCAATCATAATAACAATCAGAATAGAAATGCTCCAAAGAATCAAAATTAGAATTGAAATGGACAACAATCCTCTCAGACAGTTTATATGCTATAACTATAATAGGTTAGGTCATTTGTCCCGAAATAACTGGTATAAGTATCATCCTGCTCCATAGGTGAACTTTACAAAAGAATAACTTGTTGCTATGATTTTTGAGATCAACCTAATAGGTGGATTTGAAGGGTGGTAGGTAAACACTAGTACATCATGCCATGTTTGTTATGATCGTGCTTTGTTCAAATCCTATACTGATTTCGAGGACACAAAGGTGTTGCTTGGTGATTCTTATTCTACTATTGTTGTTGGTTCTGGTGATGTGGAATTAAAGTTTACCTATGCAAAGACTATCATCCTTAAAGTTGTCTTCCATACTCTAAAGATGAGAAAGAATTTGGTTTTAGGCTTCCAACAAAGCTGGTTTTACTCAAACTTTTGGGGTTGATTTATATACTTTAACTAAGAATAATGTGTTTGTTGGAAAGGGTTGTGCTACTGATGGAATGTTTAAGTTGAATGTTATTGCTAATAAAGCTTCTTTTTCTGCTTATATGTTGTCTTCTTTTAATACTTGGCATGCTAGACTTTGTCATGTGAACAAACACATCATAAAAAATATGAGTAATCTAGAATTAATACCTAAGTTATCTTTAAATGATTTTGAGAAATGTTATTATTATAGTTAAGCAAAAATAGTTAAAGCTCCATATAAATTAGTAATTAGAGAATCTAAACCATTTGATTTGATTCATTATGATGTTAATGAACTTGATGGTGCCTTGACTAAGAACAACAAATAATATTTTATTACTGTTATTGATTATTGCTCTGATTATACTTTTATTTATTTTATGAAAAATAAAAGTGATGCATTTGATATGTTTAAACTATTTGTGACTAAAATTGAGAATTAGTTTAATAGAAAAATAAAGAAATTACATAGTGATAAAGGCACTGAATCTTAATCTGGCAATTTTTTTAATTTTATAAAGATCATGGAATTATACATGAGCAAACTGTATCCTATTCTCTTGAAATGAATGGGAAAGTTGAAAGGAAAATAGAACACTTACTAAATTGGTAGTAGCAATATTACTTAATCTAGTGTTGCTTCTCATTAGTAGGGAAAAATTATTTTAACTGTATGTTATGTGCTGAATAGAATTTCCAAATCTAAGAGTAATATTTCTCCATATGAAATACTGAAAAATAAGAAACCAATGTGTCTTATTTTAAGGTCTGGGGTTGTTTAGCTTATGTTAGAATTCCTTATCCAAAAAGGAATAAACTTTCTAGTAGAACATATGAATGTATGTTTATTGGTTATGTTGTAAATAGTAAAGCTTATAGATTTTATGATTTGAATGATCATGTTATTATTAAATCGAATGATGCTGATTTTTATGAACATAGATTTCCTTTTAAATCTAAAAATAGTGCGGGCTTAACTTTGAATGAATTGCCTTTAATTAAGGTGAATGATACTAATGATTAGTTGGATTTTGAACCTAGAAAAAGTAAATGAGCTCGTACTACTAAGGATTTTGGTCTTGATTTATATGTTTATTCTTTGGATCAGGATCCTAGTTCCTTATAAGAAGCATTGTTTTCTGTAGATGCTGACCTTTGGCAAAAGGCTATTAATGATGATATGGACTCTTTAGAATCTAGTGAAACTTAACAGTTAATAGATTTACCTCCAAGTTGTAAGAGTATAAGATGTAAATGGATACTTAAAAAGAAATTAAAGCCTGATGGTTTTGTTGATAAATATAAAGCTAAACTTATAGCTAAAGGGTTCAGACAAAGAAAGAACATGGATTACTTTGATACTTTTTCGCCTATTACCAAAATTACTTCTATTCGTGTTTTTTTTTTTTGCACTTATTGCTATTCATGATCTTGTAGTGCATTAGATGGATGCCAAAACTACTTTTTTAAATGGAGACTTAGAAGAAGAAAGTTATATACACTAGCATAAAGGATTTGTTGTACCTGGTCAAGAAAATAAAGTATGCAAGTTAGATAAATCTCTTTATGTTTTAAAATAGGCACCTAAACAATGACATGAAAAATTTGATAATCTCGTTATTTCACATGGTTTTAAAATAAATCAAAATGATAAATGCATTTATTATAAGTATGACAATAATATTTGTGCTATTATATATTTTTATGTAGATGGAACAATAATATTTATGCTATTATATATTTTTATGTAGATGGTCTACTCCTATTTAGTTCTAATATTCATGTTGTGAATGATGTGAAATCTATTTTCAGTGCGAAATTTGATATGAAAGATCTTGGAGAAGCGAGTGTAATACTTGGAATTAAAATAATTAGGTCTTTACTCTAAATTAGTCTCATTATATTGAGAAGATCTTAAAGAAATAAAATTACTTTAATTGTAAACCAACATATACTCTCCATGACCTTAGTGTGAAGTTGTTCAAAAACACCAACGACGGTTTTAAGCAATCAGAGTATGCAAGCATCGTCGATAGTCTTTGATATGCTATTGATTGCACTAGGCCCGATATAACATATATTGTAGGACTTTTATGCAGGTACCCCAGTAGACCTAGTATTGAGCGTTGGCATGCTATTGAAAGAGTTATGTAATACCATAAAAGGATAATGAAACTTGGATTACATTATCAGAAGTTTGTCAATATCCTATAAGGATATAACGATGTTGATTGGAACACTCTTTTAGATGACTCCAAAACTACTAGTGGCTATATATTTATTATTGTCAGTGGAGTTGTTTCATGGAAGTCAAAGAAACAGATTATTTTGGCTCAATCTACTATAGAGTTAGAATTGATAGCACTAGCTCCAACTACTGAGGAAGCAGGATGGTTAAGAGCTTGCTTTACCCTTTTATAGGAGAAACTGATACCAACAATCTTGATCCATTGTGATAGTACCACGACTATTGCAAAAGTTCAGAACCATTATTATAATGGTAAAAAGTGACAAATTCATCGTAAACACAGTACTATTAGAGAATTTTTTATCAATTAGAGCAGTAAGAATGGATCATATACATTATGATGATAACTTAGCAAATCCTTTGATGAAAGGGTTAGCCAGATAGAAGGTTTACAAAACCTCAAAAGGAATGAGACTACTGCCCTTGAGTTGATAAATCATTAATGATGGTAACCCGACCTATAGATTGGACATCCCAAGACATAGATTCAATGGGTAATAACAAGTCATTAAGTGAAAAGTGGAATAACATATGATTGTGTAGTTCCAGTTGCAAAAAGTTTAAGTAGTATGATATCCTGAAGCGATATAAGGCTAAGTTATTTTTAACTCTTAATGAGTGCTACACTCTTTATAGAGTGGAGTATCTAGCTAGAAAAGTACTCTTGATAGACTCATCTACGTGAATGTGGATGTGAGACCACTTCTTATGGAGTTATGGGCAAAACTCTCTAGAGCAATCACTATACTAGAATGTACATGCATGCCTATAAAGCACAGGCTTTAACCTTCACTCAGGTAGAATCATGTGCAAAGTGTGGTTAGAGATAAAGTTCAAGGCTAGTGGTCACTCTAGTATAATCTAAATCATATTCACTATGTAAAGGTTCAAGTCTAAAGATACCTTTGCTTATGCACACTTCTCTATTAGTTTTTTTATTTTCTTTCTTTATTTATCAATGAGAAAAAAAAATGTTTTAAAAATTTAAGTGGGGGATTATTGGAGTTAGCGAATTTATAAAACAAATGTTGAGAAAATGAAGGGATAAAATATTTTCTCTACACTTATCCCACATTAATGTTTTACTATCATTCATTACCATCATTAACTCCATATCAATAGTTTATTATCATTTATTCTCATTCTTAGTTCCAAAGTAATGGTTTTATTATTAATTATTGCTCATAATTCACCTTATTAACTACACATTGATTATCTCTACTATACAAGGAGCATACCCACTTATTTTCAAAATATACCAAAAACAATTCTTTCCTTCCTCTCTATTTTCCTTTCTTGTTTCCAAGCAATATATTGTTGAATTGGGGTGTTGGTTTCCGATCTTTTCTCAGTGCAAGTTAAGATCGAGACAGAAAGAGAACCATGAGTTATTTTATCTTGGGACGTTGAGACTCTATTCTGCTTGCACATAACTTGGATAGAGCTGCGAAACATTTTAAAGAAACCGACCTAGTCCGTGACTCAATCTAAGTAAATTTGTTTTTCTTTTTTTTTCATTGTACCAGCAAGAGTTTTCTTGCTTTCTTAGATCTGAATTTGATAGTCATGATATTTTTTTTTTTTACTTGAAATATAAATTCAAATAATAATTGTGTTGGAATTAGATAAATAATTGGATTTAAACTCTAAAATTTCTCAATAAAAGAAATTTCATGTCTAAATTCTGTAAATCATAAAAGTTTTCCAGCCTATCCCCTTGGACTTCATGTCCTTAACCAGACTCTGATGGTATCCTTAACTTACTTCTCTGGCATTGATCTGGTGTTGCTGTTCCTCGTAGAGTTCTTAACTTTGTACAAAATAAAATAAAAAAACATAAAAGCTTACCAATAAGTACACTTCGCAGGGAACCCAAAAATTGAGGAAATAAAAGATTGAAAAACAAATCTATCATTACGTCCAAATATTGAAACAATCTAATATCATCAGCATAGACATAATCTACCGATTAAATACATCTTTTCTTGCCCAGAATTCCAAGTTCAAATTCCCTCTCCCAAGCTAAAAGCAAAACTGAAATCCTAGTTTTACACTCATCATCACGTACATATAATTCCCCATATTACCATCTTCCTTGCAGTGAGGGTCATCAATAGCAAGCTCCCAACGTGGTTCCATCTTAATTAGCAAGCAGCGATTGGCAATTCCTTGCTAAAAATCAAGGAATGATCACTACGTATAGCAAGCCCAAACTGTCCAAGATCATAGTAAACACACCCATATCCTGTTACACTGGTAACTGGGTAGCCGGCATTAGATTCAACCCATCTTTGAGGTGAACCTTATACGTAACTGTAGAAGCTGAATCCGCTGGCGAAGTGAGCTCCGATTGGCTGAGTTTAGCAGACTCATTAGACCGTCTTTTACACAAGATATAGACAATAAATAGAAGGAAGAGAGCAAAAAGCAAGACTAGAACTAGCAACATGATCTCACCGTGGACAGCGAAGTTGCTGTCGCTGGAGAAGCTACGCTCATCATTTTGAGGGTTAGTATTATTATTAGCCATAGAAAGAAAAAGGATCAGCAGCCAACTTTCCAAGCTATAAACTGATGGCTATATTGATCGGCGGCACAATATTTAAATGGGGCAAACTCACGTGGTCTAATCTGATATTAGGTAAAAGTGAAAGGTTCAAGAGGAAACTTATAAGAAGAGAATTGTGGGTGATGCAAGAGATAAAAGAGAGAGAGATGAAGGAAAGAGTTGGTTGGATGGTGCCAAGAAATTGAGAAAGAAGAGCAGGACTGTGTGAGTGAGTACGATTGGGATGAGGGCATTGCGGAAATAGCCAATATTTGCACAGAAAAGTGGTCCTTCAGTGCTTGAACTGTATTCTTGTAGATAAGCATCTTTTTGTTTTTACCATATGAGTTTGAACCATTTCCATAATTATTGTTGCTTCAGTGCTAATCTTGCCACTTTTTTAAATAAAGATTAAACAGTCTTGAACTCAAGTCTTCTTGTTTCAATAAATAATTGTGGATGAATTATTCGTAAATTCCATGTTTTTAAGATAAGATTGGACATCAAACCACAGACAAATGATACGATACAGTAAATAAAAACATTAATAAAGCATTGTGAACATTTAAGATTTAATCAAAACACCATAACTTTTATAATTTCAAATTTTAAAACTAAAAACATGTATTTTCAATTAATTATTTGATTCACATATTATTTCCATTTTTCTAATTTTGATATATTTTTTAATCTTTTTTTTTCTTTCAGTTATAGATCTTGAATGAAATTGATTTGCTAACTGACTTTTAATTTTATCAATTTACCTAATCGATTTGGTTCAATTATTAAGACAGGGCTCAAATTTCAACTATATAATCCAGTTTTAATAATGTGCCTACTTATTAACACAAAATTATTTTTTCAATTTTTTTATTGTTAGTTATATGAAAAAATTTTATATGTATCTGGTACATTATGTATTTGATAATTTTAGTCATTAATTTTGAGGATAAATTAATCTTTATTATTGATTATAATTTTACTTTTATTACTTTTTTAATCTTAATTTGATCAATGGACTCAAAAATATTAAATATATAATGTGTTAGGATGACTCTCGAATATTTGATTAACAATTATGATATACAACAAATTGTATGTCCTTTTCAAGTGATCAAATTCAATAAATAATAAAACAAATAGGGTAAATCACAACTAAAAATCTCAATTAGGGCTAATGAGTTGACATATGAAACCAGAATTTCTGTTCTATCTTTATTTTTAGGAGTCATCCTATTGTATATTAGGTATACAATATATCTAAGTCATTGGATTGATTTAAAAATAATAAAATAATATTATAATTAATGATTAAGATGAATTCATTCCAAAAGATTACAAATTACACCATATACTAGAAATATAGTACAAATATTCTCCGTTTTTAATATCAAAAGACAAGGTAATTAAGAAGGTCCCACGGAGATGGGGCCCAATATGCAAAATAGTGTGTGTTCCTTGTCGTTTCCATGAATTTTTTTTTTTTTTGGGAAAACAATTGAAGAAATAATTTAAAGTCACTCATCGAACTTTAAATTTTACGCAAGTATGTTCTGCACCTAAATGTAGGATTTAATTGGTTGGATTTATTTAAGTTAATTTTTTATTAAAATTAAATAAATTAAATTTTATATATTTTAAATAGAATCAAATTGAAATTTTTAAAAAATTCAATAAATCGAGCCAAACAAAATGAATTTTATAGGTTATAAATCAAATACAATTTAATCTATAAAATTTTGATTTAATTTAATTTAATTTATTTAAATTACAAATATTTTAAATTAGTTCTCTTCAAATTAATTTGATTGCTTAATAATTTTGATTTATTCGATTTTATATAAAAATAGAAAATAAAAAATTGATAATTGAAATTTAAAATTTTTTTAAAATTAAAACCAAATTAAATTAAATTTCATCACAGATCCAAATCAAATTAGCTGAATACTATCAATTCAATTAATTTTTTTAGTTGGATCCGATTTCCGCTCCGCCCTACCTAAACCTAATGAGATGTCCACACAAAATTTGATAATATTACAATTTGGGAACGTACCCCATATATCTTGTGCTGAGTTATTTATGTTCAAATTAAATTATTTTGAGTTAAAGTTTAAATTAAATTATTTTTCACAGATTATATCGAATTATTGGATCAACATTATTCAGATCATTTTAGTGTTAAAATCGTTTCAATCATTCTTAATTTTAATTTTTTTTAAAAATTATTTTAAAATAAATTTTAATTAATTTAACAATTTAAGTAGAACTAATCAGATCAATATGCAAGTATGGATTATCCATGGATCAGATCATTTGTCTTGTTTAATTTTAGATCAAGTCAAATTATTTTCAAAAAAGTTAAGATATGCTCAAAATCAATCAAATTACAATTTTAAAATATAAAAAGTATATACTCATTTATTTCACACATAATTATTTTATGAATTAATTTTATTAAAAAATCAAAAGTTGTAATAACATAAACCACAACTTTTTAAATATTTGCAGCATAAACTACAACTTTTTAAAACACCTTAAACTTAAGAATTTTATTAATTTTAATACAATAAACATATATTCTAAATATTAATTGGTTTCAAATTTTGTGAAAAATAATTAAAATAATGAAAAGAAACTTGTTAAAAATCAACAAAAAAATATTAGCATAAAATAAAAGGTTGTTTTTCTTGATTAAAAGTAAGTGTAATCAATTTGAAATTTATAATTGAGTTTGATTTTTATCAAAATATTTAGTGAATTCTGAAATTTGTGAAATGAGTTTGGTCTAATTTCATGATTGAATTTTGTGAAAATATTTCTTTTAACTTTTTGTTAATATATATGATATTGAGTTTTAGTTTTGATTTGATATAATTTAAACGTAATATATATATATATATATGCTTTTTATTATGTTTACATTGATTTTCAATGATTTTTCATTATTTTATTTAATTTTATAAAATCTCCTATCAATCAAAATTTGACATGTGTTTTAATAAAAAATTCTTAAATATGTACCTTATTTTATTAAATTTATTAAAATTGATAAAATACTTAAATTTTAGAAGTGTGTTAAATGCTTGACATTTATACAAAAAGTGTCTCGAAAGCTATAGTTTACATTGTCATATATTTTTTTAAAAAAATTTTAGAGTTAAATTAAGTGATTTTGAAAAGTTGAGGTTTATATTTAGCTATTTTTGATTTAAGATATATATTGAAATTGATTTTTAATATAATTAATAATGATATATTCATTTAGTTTTAAAATCATGATATTATTTTTATCATAAAATTTTTCGATAATTATATATCTTTATTAGTTGTAAAAAGTTTCATCAGATATGTTAACGCGATTATTAATTGATGTGACCCAAATTATCAAATAGGGAAGGAGTTGCTCATTCTGTAAGGAATTTCTGAGAATGAATTGCCCAAAATTTTACACTTCCTAAGAAATCAAATCTACTCATCCCTCTTAAAGATTCAAATGATAAAATTTCAAAAAAAAAAAAAAAAAAGCCAAAGGAAACATATTCGATCTTGCAATTGCAGTTGCTATTGTTGAGAAGGAAAAAAAAAAAAAAAAAAAAAAAAAAAGAAGATGCTGTGCTGAAATGGTTGAGACTGAAATGAAAACTATGACTGTTGTCAAGAAAACGATATTTGTATTTTTGAGTTCCGCAAATTTTGGTTGGACAGCTCGATGTGGTTCCTAATACTATCGAATGACGATGATCATTGCTCTGTATTGTCGGATGAGGACTACTCTACCGGTCGGGTAAGGATGAGTTAGTTCGATGAGTACAATGGAGGAAAGCGAAAGAGAACGATTTCAAGGAGAGAGAGATGTCATTGGGAATGAACGGACTGGATTACTTTTAACGGATGGAGATATTAGGTGAGGAATTAATTTTTTTTAGAATAATATAATATATTTTTATTTATAAATATATTATATCTTAAAAATAATAATTTT
This sequence comes from Omphalea diandra, assembly GCA_949677035.1. Taxonomy (NCBI): domain Eukaryota; kingdom Viridiplantae; phylum Streptophyta; class Magnoliopsida; order Malpighiales; family Euphorbiaceae; genus Omphalea; species Omphalea diandra. Next base: position 2,988 of record CATIWR010099660.1, on the reverse strand, counting down.
ATGATTTAAAATATTAATATGAAGTCATAATTCTCAATATTATTAAAAACTACACACTTACTCAATTTTAAAATTATAATTTTATTTTTATCATGAATTTTTTTAATAATTTTACATATTTATCAATTTTGCAGATCTTTATCAAATATCTACTATAGTGCATATGTCTGAAATTTATATAGTATACTAAAATAAATTTAATTGATGATGTCCGATAATAAATCATCATACATTATTAAATATTCAATTTGACACCATTAAAATTATAAAAAAAAGATATAAAAACTCACTAAAAAGATAAAATAAAAATTTTCAAAAAAAGTAAAATAAAATAAAAAGAAAAAAGATTTATTGTTGTAGAATATATGGATAGTAATTCTAAAATTTTTTTAAAAAAGAAAGAAATTAATTTAATTAATAAAAAAAGTCATAAATTATTATTTTAATAGCAAAATCGCTAAACCGAAGGCTAACATTAAATCATTTATTACCTTGAGTCATTTATTGAAGTTTATGTTAAAATTAATTCAAAATTTGGAGTTCCTTAGATAATTAAGCGAGTGAAAAAAAGAAAATCTCAGTTAGGACAGCTGTTATGATTTGAGGTGGGAGACTAGGATGTTTGATTTATGAAAGACGTGCTTAAGAAGACGGTCCCACTGAGACAGAGCCAAATATTAAAATAGTACGTGTCCCTCGTCGTTTTCATGAAAGAATTTCTTTTCTTTTCTTTTCTTTTCAAGAAATAATTTAAAATTACGAATTTTAAATTTTATGCGAATATATTCTGAACCTAAATCGAGTCGGCTGTCGGCATAAAAATCAGTAATATTACAATTTGAGAATGTACGACTATTTCATATACACATAATAATAATAATGATGGTGATGATATAAATTATATAATGAAATTAAAATTTTGAATTATATAGAGTAAATATCCTCATTTATTTCACACATATATTTATTTTATGAATTGATCATAAAAAAATTCAATCTATTGTTTAGCTTTGAAATCAACCTTAAATTAAAATTCATGATAATATAAACTATAACTTTTTAAACATTTTCAATGTAAATCTTAACTTTTTAAAACACTTCCAATTCAAGAATGTTATAAATTTTAATGAATTTAATAAAATAAAATTTGTATTTCGTATATTAATTGGTATGTGATAATTAAATTTCTTCATCATTATGGAACTTTTGCTACGCAGTGAAACTTATTGTTTTATAGTTTCAATGAGAACAATATTTATTCCATTAAATTAGAAAAATAAAATTAGTAAAATTTGACGTTTTCACAACTATGCACTAATAGACATTAATTAATATTTTAAAAATTAAGTATTTATCTCGTATTAAAAAAATTAATTTCATTGGTTTTAATTTTTTATTTATTATTAAAGTTTTAAATTAAAATTAGCATTAAAATAATGTAATTTGGAATTTAGCCATAGCATTGAAAATTTTAATCACTAAATTTTTTAACTCCAAAATAAAATTTCTTAATTTTTACTCCATCCGTCTCAATATTAAATAGGCCACTTTTTTTGTTTACAAGAATTAAGAAAGTTATGTTTTATTAGTTAATAGTCACTTTTTGTTACTAAAATCTCTTTTGATATTATTTATTGTACTTTCTTGAAAAATAATGGATTCTTAGAAAAAAGAAGAGATTATATAAGGATGATATTTTTATTCTTGCTATAAAATCTTATTAATTATAGTAGATTGAAATATCAAAAAAGGAGGTATAGGAAATTGCAATTCAAAATAATTTAAAAATATTTAATTATTATATATAGAGCATTAAATGAAAAGATAAATTTGACAATTTATAACTAAACCAACATCTAAATATGGAAAATGATATATTTTTTGGGACTTCTAAAAAAGAAAATATGACCTATAATATTAGGATAGAGGGAGTGTAAAATATTTAGTGATAAAAATAAAATTTTATAGATGAAAAGTTTGAGATCCTTTATATTTATTCTTAGCTTTCTAAATTCAATGTGAAAATATTAGAGAGAATCTCATTATTTAAATAAGGTATAAAGTTTTATATTTCATAATATACTATTTATTATATTATGTATAATTATCTATATATTTTTATTTATAAATTAAAGATTAATATTATTAAAAAAATATGTTGGAATTGGAGAGTGTTGGAGCGGATTTGGATGTGAGCAGCAAATTACCAGAGCCGCCCGGCAGACCATTACATTTTTTTTTTTTTGCCCATTAAATAATTGCTAAATAAGTGGGTTTTTTTTTTAAAAAAAAAAAAAAACTTGATAACAAATAATAAGAAGAAGAAGAATTGGGACTTCTACGAACCTTCTTTAATCGCTGCATATGCCACAATACAAAACTTTAGATAGAGTCAAGACGCAACACTAACTTTGCGTCTTCAAACATTTTCTCCTGGAATGTGGACACAGCACCTAAAAGATTGGTTGTTGAAAAAACCATTTTTTTTTTAATTTTTAAATATTTTTTAATCTAAAATTATTAATATGATTATTTGATAGGAAAAAATATAAAATACTGATTCAATGGAAATATTTAAATAATTATATTTATATATTGCAAGGTTGATTAATTTAATACATCAAAATAATAAATTTATCAACACTTTTATTTTCTTCTTGGCATATTATTTGAAGAAAATTTTAAAAAATAATATTTTTATTTTATCTATAGTTTTTTAAGAATTTATATTAAAATTTTAAAAATATAATAATAATAATAATCTATTAAATATTGTTGGTATTTGTACATGTGACAACGTCTCCTTTAATTTTTTTTTTCGCCTAAATTCTCTTTAGTTGACATAATTAATGTTATTCAAATAAATATTACTCTGTTTTTTAATGTATTTTTCAGTTGTTTCTTTTATATTGCTTACCCTAACCTTTAAAAAGAGACTTTTGAGTCTCATTTTTTTCATCTAATAACTACTTCATCTACCTTTTTCAC
>CATIWR010099631.1:0-19619 GCA_949677035.1 Omphalea diandra | reverse complement strand
ATTCCCATTTCTCTTTTAGTGTGTGTATATTCTAAAAGTAAAACAAATTATTGAAGCTTTAATTATAAAAAAATAAATAATGAATAATTAATTTTAAATTTTATATTAATAAATATTTAGTAGTAAGAAAAAAAGTATAAATTTTTATTTGAAATCTGCTGTTGAGAATAGTAATCCAAATCATGCTCTAAATCTATAACAATTAGTATAATTTGACTTGTAGTTATAGGCATGTGTAGTGCATATCCACTCCATATATCATAGTATCATGTCTCCACCACCAAATTAAAATGTGTCAGTCTCTTTATTCTGAAAAAGAAAATTTCAATTTCATAAACAATTTATGTGCAATATTAACAAAATAAAGCTTCAAATATTTATTGTAATTGTAAATTTAAAGGCTAAATATATAGACTATGAGCATACATTCTTTCATTACTTTCGTAAATTTGATGAAAAATAAAAAAAAATTAATAAAAAAAAAATTTTAGTCTTATTGATGAATGAAAAATATAAATATGAAACTCTCATCTCCCACACTTTGGTTAAGACTATTGAAGAAATTCAAAGGACGGCTACATCTATCGATGCTTTGTATGAATGATAGTAACAGAATAATATAGTCACTAAGCTATGAAAGTAGAGATAATATTTGTAATTCCCATTTCTCTTTTAGTGTGTGTATATTCTAAAAGTAAAACAAATTCTTGAAGCTTTAATTATAAAAAAATAAATAATGCATACTTACTTTTACATGTGATATTAATCAATAGTGAGGAGGAAGAACAACAGTATCAATTGTTAGTTAGATAATATTGTATCATGGATCACATCAAAACAATTTCATATAATTTATAATTTTAAAGTAGAGTGAAATACATCATATTATCTATAAATTAATCAAAAATAAAATTTCCATAATTGATAGAATTTTAATTTTGCAATTTAGTTAAGAATATCATCATGAGATGAGGGAAAAACTTACTAATTGAGTGAAAACTAATGTTTTTAAACTAGAATAAAAAATTAAATTAATTTAGGGTGTCAAAATAGATTGATAGGTCGTGCTCGTATTATTTTAATTCATTCAAATGATATGATTAGGATCAATGCAAATACAACACGTTTATTAATCGTGTCAGGATATTTCAATCTTAATATGACATAAAATTTATATAAGTTACACGAATATGATACATATAATTCTTTTATTTAATTAGGTCGTATATGAGTTACAAAAGTTGACACGTCCTATTTAATTTGTATAAATTTATAATTTAAAAATATTGTATTTTTATTCAAATCAATTGAAATATTGTCCATAATTACACATTTTTTCAAAATTCAAAGCAAATATCAATAAAAAATCTAAATAAAGATTAATACAATATCAAAATTCAAAAATTTTTATAAATACACACACATATGTAAAAATTTCAAATAAATATCATCTAAATTTTTTTCAATAAATATAAATAGATAAAAAGATATTTATATGTTGCATACAAATGAATATTATTACATAAAAATTATACAGATTACAAATAAATTGTCAGATTAACACGACACATAAAATTAAACAAGTTGTAATAAGTTCACGTATCAACCCATTACATAACCTGTTTCAAACAGTATCATAAATAGTTCAAACCATGTATGACACAAATCCACGTAACCTCAACTTTAACCTGTTAATTTTTATGTATTTAACAAATCGTGTTTGCATGTCATGATTCATTTTAATATTCTATTAATTTTTATGTATTCGACAGATCGTGTTTACTATCATGACTCATTTTAATATTTCTAAATCCGTTATTGTTCTATTTTTTTTATTTAGTTGGTTTGATTAGTTTAATTGATTTGGTTCAATAGGCCATTTTTTAATGTTTAAAAAATAATAAATAATGAAGTAATAAAAATAATTTTAATATTTAAAGTTTCAGTGAAATAATATAATTTTAATTGATTTTAATCAATTTTTAATTTTAATTGATTTTTAATCTTTAATCTACTCAAATAATAATAAAATTTTTATTTTATAAATTCAATTAATTAATTTGATTTAATTCTAAAAAACAGCATTCTCACATGTATGGGGATGTGGACATTGTGGCTGCGAACTAGGTTTCTAACTTATTATAACCGCTGACCTTTTCGTTGTTTGATGTCAAGACAGACTAGAAGACGAACAGAAGAAGTTTTATTTTTTGAGTGGTTTACCACCTACTAGGCAGTTTGTGGGACCAGATGACTGGGTCAAAGTCAATTCTTAGCTCTTCTTCTGGAGCCCACTTAAAAATTGCTCCAATCTAGTTCCAGTTAATATATTTAATTATTATTGTTAGTATTAATTTATGATTTTCTTTCATTTGATAAAAAATTAGATAATCCCAGCCCATAATACATGCGAATGAATTGAACATACATAGGCACCACTTACCTGCCTCTCCATAACGAGCCGCGCGTTTTGCCACGCACCACCGTAGCAGATTGGCTCCCTCCTCCATTCTCTCAGTTTTTCCCGCGAAAGATGGCGGACAAAAAAGGTCCCCTTGTCACGCGCTATTCTCGCTTGGTGGGTGAAGTAAATTTAGATAATTATCCATTAAAATTTGGTTAAATGAACTCCCAAAATAGGAATTAAATTAACACATTTGTAATTAACCAATGATTTCTCACAACTTAAATTGGAAAATCCTATAAAATATAATAAAAAAATATAGTTTATGAGGGAAAACCCATAAATCACAACTAATTTTTTTCTTTTTTATCAAAAAATAACAATAAATCTTTCGTCATCAACGGTTAAAATTTATGCAATTACATAATTAACAAAGAAATTTTAGATATAAAATGTAGCAAAATTAAAAATTTTATAAAAATAAAAATGAAAAAGAAAGAGAAAAATGAAAAAAAATAATAATAACCATTACATTAACAACTCCACAAACTATTCTTTAAAAAAAAAAAAACGCCACAAAAACCACACGCCACCCTAATTATAACATTATTATTGTTAAAAATTAACACATTAAAAAAAAACCCCAAAAAATCAGAAAAGAAAAAAAGAAAGAGAGAACACTTTTCTCTTGTTTCCCTTTCTTATTACCGGTTCTCGTTGCTTGGAAACTGTGGCCTTTTTTTTTTTTTTGATGCTGGGGACGTGTTGGCCCCCGTCTCTCTTTTGAACGTTCCTTTTATTACATATCTTCTCACGTATTGAGGGGGTCCAACTCCTGGGTTCTGCTCAGTTTTCTCTATTTCTTTGATTCTTCAATCCATTTTATTTTTTCATTTTCTTTGTAAATGTGGAGCACTGGAGAACCTGCAGATTCTTACTACGCGGTCCGGCCTGAGTGTACAGATGTTCCTAAAACTCGATTCAAAATCAGGGTCTGCATTTTTTCTTTTTAGTGGGATTTTTGTTCATTTTGATCAATGACTTACAAAGTTTGCTTCTTTATGGCTTTACTTTGATGTTTGATGAGTAACCATGTTGCTAGTTCGGATCTATGGTTTGTGAGTTATTTGTTTATTTGTTTTGATATTTCATTTGTACCCATTTTGTTAATTTAGAGAAATGTCTTTATCGTGTTGATTTGGATAAATATCTTGTTGAAAATGGAAAATAACATGCTGTTCCATATGTGGATTATGTGGAGTTGCAGTAATGTTGTTGGATTCGTTGCAATATGGTTAAGGATATGCATAAAGATTTGTTCTTTGGATCGGAGGTGGTATCTGCTATGTTGTTATTAGTGTATTTTCACGGCTTATGCATCCATATTGAAATTTGGTTTTCTAAAATTTGGTACAATTGTGTTCTTTTGGTTTTTGGGTTTAATTTTTTTAAAAATAAGTATGATAACAATTTCTTGCGTGATAATGTTAAACATAGCTTTACATGTGCATCACATTGTTTTCTACATGTGTATTTAAGATTGATGTTTATGGCAAATTGGAGTACAAGCATGGTTATTATATAGGCCTGGTAGTTGAGCTTCAGTACTTGCTTGAATTATTTAGAACTAAAAACACTGTTTGTTATTTGAATTGATGAAATTGCTTTCATCATTTGCTTATGCAGGCTGGTAAAACACTAAGTCAAAGGAAATGGCAGTCAGCATTTTCTCCAGAAGGGCATCTAGATATAGGCAAGACTCTAGGTCGAATCCAGCGTGGGGTAAGTGCATACTTGACATGGAACCTCATGATCAATCTATAAGGTTTGAAGCTCAAGATTAAGTTTCTGTCTCTCTCCTCTTTTCCTCTTCTTTTTCTTGTGTATTTAGGGGATCCATCCGTCAATTAGAGGAGAAGTTTGGGAATTTCTACTTGGTTGTTATGATCCTAAGAGTACATTTGATGAACGAGATCAGATACGGCAGCATAGAAGGTAGCCTGTTTTTACTGATTTACATGAGACATACATAGTGCAGAAATAATAGGGTAGAGTGAGGGGAATATTTATTTGGGGTGTCATTTAAGTAATCTTATTTATTACATCCCTTTATTATGGCAACTGTTATTTATAGTCCTCTGACACCACTGAGATAATTCCAATTGAAAATAAACCCATGATTATCATCACTATCAACACACTGACATCTCTTTTGACTGGGCTGTATTGGCCATATTAGCATCCAGATGAACATAAGTTCTCTTATTATTTTCATTCCTGCCTTTGGAGAGTTTCAAGATTGGATTGATGATTTTCATTTGCATATATGGTAAATATTGTAAATATTAGGCAGTATAAGTAACTTTAAATATAGTATCTTAAATTCAAGTTGAATTCTGTGAGTATCTTCCTTTTTTATTTGTGTGTGTTATGGCTTTCTTCTTAATTTAGGAGACATCTAAAAGTTTTTTATGATTCACCTTCAGGACACAATATGCTAGGTGGAAAGATGGGTGCAGTGAAATATTTCCTGTTGTTGGAAGTGGCCGGTTTATTACAGCACCTGTAATCACTGAAGACGGTCAGCCCATTCAGGATCCATTAGTACTTTTAGAGACAAGTCAAGAGAATGGCGTGGCTTTACCTTCTGAAGATGGTAATCCTACTGTAATTGCCAATTCAGCAAATGCTGATGCTATTGCTTCTACTTCAAAAATTGTGAAAGAACTCACTAGACACGGTCCTTTGGACAAGAAAGTAATTCAATGGTTGCTTACCTTACATCAAATAGGTCAGTGAAGTTTTGACGTTTAAATTCAGATTTCTCTTTTCTTTTGTAGACTTCATTCATGTTCTTCTGTCACTGTTTGTTTCTTCTTATACTTTTGTAATAACATAAAAAGGATTTGCATAAACTTTTTATTCTTCAAGTGATCATTAATGATTAGTTAGAATCGATGTTTTCTGGTTCATCTTTGTGCTTTAGCATTGTTGTTGCACTATCTTCATCCCTACAGTCACCTTTTAATCATAAATCTCTCTGTATCTCTTTTTGGGATAACTGGTTCACTTGCTTTTGTTTTACTGTTCTCCATGGATTTTTAACTGTTCACTTATTTATGTTGGATGAATGAAGCATTGATTTCTTTCATAGTTATGTGAAGTTGCAAATACACAGACATGTATATGCACATTTTCTCACATGCAGGTCCAACTGTCAATTGGAACTTCTTAAAAGTTCTGTTTGTTTTATAATAACATAATTCTAATCCTTTAATTATTGTGATTTTCTACAATATTTGTCATTCTTTCTGCTTGGATTGATCTATATTAGGTCTAGATGTGGTTCGCACTGACAGGACATTGGTTTTCTATGAGAAGCAAGAAAACCTGTCAAGACTCTGGGATATTCTTGCTCTATATGCCTGGATTGATACAGATGTTGGCTATTGTCAAGGTAGGTGATTAAATGAAAATCTATAGGCTCAGCCATGCTTCTTTCAACGTTGCATCTGTTTTTCAGCATTTTTATATGTTCTGCCTCCTCTGAGTCACTGAAGGTGCAAAGAGTTTTGGCTCTATGCCTCTATTAGTACAATGATGTGAAATATATCTAATCCCAAGTTTATGGCATTCAGGGATGAGCGATCTTTGTTCCCCTATGATAATGCTTCTTGAAGATGAAGCTGATGCATTTTGGTGCTTTGAACGTTTAATGCGTAGATTGGTACTTCTCTGATTTTTCTTGCTGTTTCTAGCTTGTTATTTAAAGCATTGTTTTTTGGTGAGTTGTTGTTTTTTTATATAACTTGCTTTGTTTACCACTCAAGCTTTCATAGCAACAAAGTTAAGGATAAGATTAATGTCATTTTGATTGTTTGAATTTTTGGTTCTAATATTTTTGGATGTGTTTCTAAACAGTTTTCGTGCAATCATTGGGACCGCAATCTTTCAATAGCTGATTGTTGTACTTGTCCCCTTATTTGCCTTCTGTGCAAATTCCTCAGATTTCAACCTCTTTCAGTGGTTACAATGTGGTCTCAAGTCCTTTTCAGAACTTCTGATTTGATAAAAATTTCAAACCCTTTTGTAATTTCCATGGTTTTATTACCTCAGCTTGTTTTCATTAATACTTGTAGGCTTTGTTGTCTCCATCCGCTCTTGGCATTTATCTTTTTTTCCTTGGGGATTTATGATTGTTATTTTTTTATTTGATATTCTTATGTGGCAATTAAAAATAGCTATGCTGATTTTCCTTTTGTTATTCTATATGGTCTATTAAAATGGTTATATTGGAGCTTCTGTATCTATAGCTGCATTATTTTCATTTTATACTTCATTTCCAGTTTCTTATTATTTGTTCTTATTGAAATTTTAAAGCGAGGAAATTTCAGATGCACCGAAAGCTCTGTTGGAGTCGAGACACAACTTAGTAATTTAGCTTCAATTACTCAAGTTATTGATCCAAAACTACATCAGCATTTAGGTATGACTTTTTCCTTTATGTATATTTAAGTCATCCTCTATGTTTTGTCTCAGTTTACACCAATGTATTATGCTTCCTGGCTGGTAGTTTTGAACTTTTTGCTTGTTATCAAAAAAAGATACGGGTTATCCAACAGAAAGGAACAATTTTTTTTTAAAAAAGAATTTTTTAGTTTCCCTTAGAATTTCAGTTGTAATTATTGAATAAAAGCCTGAATATCTCTTTATGTTTAGGCTGGTGCTAGGACGAGAGAATAGTATAAGGCATTCCCAGTATCTGAAGCTTGATTCTTTGCCTGTCTCAGGGGAGAGACTACAAATACAATGACAAAAAGTTCTTAAATTAGTTTTCTATATGATGGTGTGTGATTGCTTCTCTAATCTGCATTTGAGTTGGTGGCTCATTTTATGAAAGTTGAGAATTCTAAGTTTTAGGGGGGGAAGCAGGAGAAGTTTCTAATATGGTAAACTGTATTTTCAGTCCCTGACAAATTCAATATTTTGGAAGCAATTTTTTTGTCCAATTGGACGTGTAAAAAGACAATAGGAAAATGGAAAACTTGTGAACATATTCCCTAATGTTTTTCTGAATCTATAAGAATGTGATAGTGATAGACAAACAATGATGAGGGAGTTTGTCTTTAGGTTTCCATTTGAACATATTGTTTTATCCTTGTCAGTATCATCTGTGATGTGGGATATGAAGTTATATTACGGCTTTGCCCATTATATTGCAGTTTCTCAGCAATGATTCATTAGCAGTTGAAAAAAGTTCCAATATCAGTGATTTTTTGCATTATTGTTTTTTGGGTTATTCAAATTTTCCTCTGATTTTTTATCTATTCTCGAAAAAGAAAATAACAAGAAATCCATCTTTTCATCATGGACCACAGATGCACTTGGCGGAGGTGACTATTTATTTGCTTTTAGGATGCTCATGGTTTTATTCCGCCGAGAGTTCTCCTTTTGTGACTCACTGTACCTCTGGGAGGTATGATTCAACTTCTTAGAACCCTCAAGGTCATGTGCTTTATAGGTTGACTGAAATAAAAGAAATTTCTTTTCTTACTGTATTGATGTCATGTTGAGAATATCGTATCTGATGTTGATGACATGCATGAATATTCCTGAGCAGACTATTTTTTCCCTTTATGCTGTTCAACTCCAAACTGCAGATTTTGTTCATATTATTTGAATAAATGACTTTGTAGGCTCGGTTTTTGGTTCTTGCAGTACTCTATTTGGCCAGCTTTCTGACTCTGAATAATATCAAGACTGCTGTTCTGGGCATAAATTTAAGGACCTATTATAACACACTCCCCATCATCCCAATTTATTTCCAAGTTCTGACACTATCTCTAGATGAGCATGATGCTTATTCAAGAACTGAAAGCAAAAGCTAAACTTGAATGGGGTTAGATGTAGGTTTATTTTCTTGAAAGGGTACTAAGAAAGGATGGTTGATATAAAGTTGTATGGCTGTAGAAGTAACTGCAATTCCTGGTACCTCAGTATCCTACATATCCTACATATTGGAAATTTTTACTATTGCTTTTCTTTCATGTTCTATTTACATTTCTTTTTTCTTTTTCATTTCATGCATCTTTGAATATAACTACATAAGCATCAAATTCTCTACTTATGGAATCTGCAATTCTGTCTTTGCCTTCTGTTTCTCATAATTAATGTGCTTTCTGTTTTCTTAACCTTCAACAGATGATGTGGGCCCTTGAATATGACCCTGACTTGTTCATTATGTATGAAGAGTCTGAGTCAACTAGTGACAAATCTGAGGGATCTAAGGGAAGAGCAAAGTCAATACGTCAATATGGAAAGTTTGAGAGGGAGAATATGAAAAATGGGGCAGGTCATTCAGAAGCCCCGCTTCCCATCTCTGTTTTCCTCGTTGCCAGTGTCCTAAAAGATAAGAGCTCAAAACTGTTGACTGAAGCTCGAGGCCTGGATGATGTTGTCAAGGTCAGCTTAATTAGTTTATTTAGTTAGCTCTTGGTTATGCTTTTGGATACCTTCAGATAGGCATATAGTTTTGGAAGTACAATATGGTACCTTCTAGTAGAGAAAGCATAGGAGAAGAGTTTTAAAGAAATATTGGCGTAGAGTGGCAAAGATTGCTGACACTGACAAACCTTGTTTTTGTGGTGGAGACTCTATGAAATACATACTTCAACCCCTTCCCTCATCTCAAAGCCATGTCAAAAACCTCTATAACAATGATAGTGTGATTTGAATATTTAATAGTAATTAATATTTAAAATATATATGTCGACCACGCAAGTTTTACTTCAACTCCTACTAAACCATCCGCCAACACTGCAAAGCTTGTAGATTTTCACTAAACTTGGACTTGCATCTGTTGTAAATTTGTAGTGGGACCAAGTGAGAGAATTTGAAAATGTAAACATTTGGTAAATGATTGTTACATTTGATAGCCATTCATGCATTCTCATATTGCTTCTGTATTGTGAATCTCTTGTGAGCTTATGTTGATAAGATTTTTACTTGTCTATATCTTCATTAGTTTATCTCCTTATCTCTTGTTATTTACTATGCTCCCAGATATTAAACGACATGACTGGAAATTTGGATGCTAAAAAAGCGTGCAGCGGTGCGATGAAACTTCACAAGAAATACTTGAAGCAGGTTCCTTCTCTTACCTTGTGGAATTGTTAATGTTGCATTTGAAATCTATGGTGAACTGTAAAAGAATAAGAAAGCAGGAGAAAGTAGAAAACATTTTATTGGCATATTTCTTGATAACTTGTTTCTTAACATGCAATCTGTCTATAATATAAGGAAGAGGAGAAACCTTTTTTTTTTTTTTTGTACAAAGAATTGAAATACTTGAACCCCAAAAGAACACATGCCTTCTGGAAGTAAGGAGTGGTGCTTAGTAGCTTTGTCGACTCTTCTACCTCATGAATATGAGTACATAAGGGTATCCAATTCCAGTAATACTTATCTTTCCTCTTTACCATGTATGACCATATCAGGCACAATTTAATTAGAATTCTCTAGTCCCTTATTACATTACATCACTAGGTGATATTGTAAAAGTCGATTTATTGGAGTCAAGTTTTATACTCTGCTGCATGCGTGCACAAGGGGGAAAATGAGAAACCTAATCACACCTACAGTGTTCCAGTTACAGAATGTATTGGTCATTTACCTTATTTTAGTTGATCATTCCATGAGTGGGTACATTGTGACCCATCATTCCTGTTTTATAGCCTTGTCCTGTTGAAAAGAGTTTAACCTGTTCGTCTTTCATCAATTCTATGCCCTTTATATAGGTGTATTAGTTGAATAACCCATCATTCCTGTTTTGTAGCCTTGGCCTGTTGAAAAGAGTTTAACCTGTTCTTTCATCAACTATATATATATATAGGTATATTAGTTGAGTTGTTAATATATTACTTGTTAAAACATTAATAATTAGTTAACGAAACAAACTTGCTAGCTGGTCAATTACTTAGGTGGACATAGTGATTCACTGGTTTTTTTGGATTGTTTGCTCGTGCATTTTCTTGTTTATCAATTTTCTGCTTGCCTTGAATCATTTCATTGCTACTGCAGGCAAAGAAATAGTATTTGATGAAAGACATGATTCTTTTTTCGCCTTGGTCAAGAAATATTCGGATTCTGCTGCGCAGTGTTCTACTTCTTGATTTGGCAAGTGATAAATAACTATAGTTCAACACAAATCTTTGCTTGGAGATTGCAGAATTGTACAATTGCTCCAACCTGCAAAATGGCCTTTATAAAAAGGAAATTGTTGCATGTGAAAATGTATCTTAATTTTCCTTCTTCCTCATTAGTTGTATCGAAAACATTCTTTGGAATGCTCTACACGAATACATGAATACATGCTATATCTCATATGATCTTTACAACCATCAAATGAAATAGAAAATTTGTTGCTTATATGTGGAATTTATTGTATTTTTTTTTTCTTTCCAATGACATTTCCTTCCGGTGTACAAAATCGTCTTGATAAAAAGGATTGTGCATTGGAAATTTTCATGGTTTTTTCCCCAGTTCAGGGATTTTCATAAATTCCCCTTCATTTTGAAATTTTACGAATTTCTACAAAACCATATCAAGTCAGAGAAATTTCTTACCAAATATGGTAAGTTCAAGTATTCAATTTGTCTTCATAAGACAATAGTTATATAAATTATGATTGAAGTGATTTGGTTTCAAATTTACATTCCTTCAAACAATTTTCTACCTAATAAGAGATCATTTCTCAGACCATATATCAAATAGAAGTCTATTGTGTTGTACACAAATAAAATTGCATTCCAATTTCCTCGAGCCAAAAACATGTTCGGAGAATTTATAATGTCACTATATCAAGGTTCAAATGACATTTTGTTATTTGAGATTTAAAGTATAATGTCTGCAATGATAGACTCATTCTGAAGCAATTTATGCTATACAACAACAATTTTGAGGGCGTTAGCTAGTGATCCTCTTCCGGTTGTATAATATTCAGCCCCATAATAAGATAATTTTATATGGAATAATCAATGAGTTATTCATCACCCAAATTATCTAATTGTAACCCTTATTTTTTTAAAACATTTTTTTTTTAGCATTAGATGAGATGATAATTTGTAATCCAATTTGAACTCCGAAATAATAGATTTGATTTGTAGATCAATATAAATTGATTCAATCTCAATTCAACTTGTAGATTAATTAGATTATTTAAAGTTTATTTAAACATTAAATTATATTTGTTATTTTAAAAATTAAAATAGTTTATTTGATTCGAGTCAACCAAAAAATAAATATAAATATTTTTCTATATTTTTATTTGATATCCCAATTTAATCCACTCACAACCTAAAATAACATAATTCAATTCGTTTATTATCTTTAAATGAGTACAATATGAGTAGTTGATTAATATATCATAACTATTGTCTATTGTAAATTTGGAAACGAATTTGTGATTGTAAAATTGTTATTTATATTTATGCTTACATTGACTTGTGTTTTTTTAATATATGATTCACATTCTTTTTTTTTTTATATAAAATTTATATTTATTCATAATATTTTTTAATGGAGGGCTATTTTTTGCTAAAAGAAAAGGTGTAGGAATATGACATTTTAAGTTTATACTTTAAACAAATTTCTTTAAAAAAACAAAAGTTCATACTTTAAAATGGGCTACAAACTTTGTTAATTTATGCATTTTGTAAAACAGAACAATTTATTTCCTTTTTCTTCAAAACCTCATCAAAGTAGGATGCTAACTAAAAACAAAAACAAAGCTATTCAATTAAATTTATATTTGAAAAAGGGATACTGCATATAATATAACAAGCAAATCTACGTGTTATGAGATTATGATTATAACAATAAATTTAATTTTTATTTTTATTAAATAATTAATTAATCAATTAAATGAGAAAATTAATATATAATAATAATAATTAAATTTTAATTATTATTTTATAAAAAATTTATTGTCCAATAAATAAAATAATAAAATAAATTTCTCAAACTTATTATTACGTATAGAATTAGTTATGATAAAAATTATTTATTAATGCATACTTTTAATTTTATGTGACATAATTTCAAAGAAATTTTATTAAACTTGAACAAAATAATAATATTAAGCATTTCATAATTAAAAAATAAAATTAACCTATAATTGTAAACTATATATACATATATAAAGTAGTTATAATAAAAAATTATTTATTGATTCATATTTTCAATCTTGTGTGACATAATTATAAGAGAAAATTTATTAAATTTGAATGAAATAATTCATAGCAATATATTATACTATTACTTGCCATTGTATATTTAGAATTTTGAATAATCATTTGTCTTTATTTTTCTATATGACAATTGAGTTTTCTAATTTTTTATTTATAATGTTTTTTGATATGACAATTTTTTGTAATATAATGTAAAATAAAGGTACGAGATTGTATTATATAAAATTATTTAATAAATGATAAAAAATAATTTAAAATTAATTTTGAGATAACTAAAAATATATATTTTATTTTTTAATTTCCTTTTTAGAAGGTTTATTTTTGTATATGATAATTGAGTTTTATAATTTTCTATTTATAATTTTTTAGATGACAATTTTATGTAATATAATGTAAAATAAAGACAAATGGTTGTATTATACACAAATATTTGATAAATACAAATGATAATTTTAAAATAATTATGAGACTAAAACTAATAATATATATTGACTAGTACTATTAGTTACACATAGTTTCAACAACATTAAAGAGTTTTTGAACCTGTTACAATTTCCACCATCTTCTCTTGGTTATTAATTATTAAACTCATTCATCAATCTTTGTTTCTCCTTCTCCCTTCTGCTTAGATAAAAAAAAATATATCACGTCATTGCTAATTATAAAAAGAACTACACATCTAATCAACATCTGGGTGCTAATCAATTTCAACATACATGTACAGTTAAATGAATCCACATATGTATACATATACCTCTCACCAAATGATGGGATGTCAATATAAGGGGCCTGTCATTAGCACCAATGTTACCAATGTTGTTAACGTGATAGTGAACAAGTTCAAATGAAACTTATAGCCTCCACTATTCAAAGGAATTCTTGTAGGCAGAGCACACTCTTCTCCATTAAACAACACCCTCTTAGGAAACCCATCGCCACTAAGTATATTAATGCCTGGAGTCTGTTTTTTGGTGAATGAAATCACGGATTGCTGCTTTCCAGGCACTCTAGGACCTCCTCCAGTCCCATTCACCTCCCCCATCAAGTAGTTCAAACCCGGCAATCCTTGAAGGAAGATAGTCTTGTTTAAGTTACCAAGCTTTGTTCCATTAAATGAGTACACATTTTCATAGCCAGGATAAGCCCTATCCATTTGAATTGCCGCAAACCAGTCCTCAAATGGCGCATCATCCCAGTTAAACAATGTGATCCTAGCAGTCCAACCAGTCTTGTAATTAGTGTTAATATGCCAATTTATACTAACAGGACAGTTATCAGGACATGGCTTGGGGTTAGGCACTTTGAGATGTTTTAGTTTCGCCCATGCTAATGCCATTTCAGTCCTGTTTTCGAAGGGCACGAGGAGAGCCTCAGGGGGAAGAAGCACTGCGCTTGCTGTCGCACTGCAGTGTGAATTATCAGCACAACCACAAGCACAATTATTGCAAGGAATCGCAGATTCATTGTAGTAAGCAGAGAAAGAAACACAACATCTTGACTGCCTAACTTTAGGACGAGTGATGTTGCATTCTACTTGCCAACTCGCAATAGCAGTACTCATAGCTTGGAGACCATTAGGATCAGGAAATTCACTAGGATCTACCCTTATAGGAGCTCCACATTTGTACTGAGGATTAAGAACACCATCAATCTTCCATTTAGTAGGCGGTTGAAGAGCTGTTCTATTCAAATTAGGGGGCAACTTATAGACTTGTAATTGGAAAATACTTCTTGATTTCTCTTCGTCCATTATAGCAGGCAAAAGGGTACCATTTTTACAACAATATGGCAACTTTCCTAGCTTGGAATCGTTTTTCATGGTCGGGGGAAGATCAGAAATTATCGGACTTTTATCGCAAGTTATAACGGTGGAGAAGTCGAAATCTTGGTAGTATTCTCCAGCAGGACCGTAGATACATTGGCCGTAATCTCTTTCTCGCACGTAGGCTCCTCTCATGGAGGAAATGAACTCGTTGTTCTGCCATTCCCAGGTTAAGTTCCAGTGGTCGAGGCGGCCTAATAGGTGGTTGTTGTCAATGGTGACTTGGGCAAGATAGTTGTTTCCGTAGGCTTGTAGAACGTCATAGGTGAAGGACAGATCTCCGTGTTGACGATGCATGAACTTGATCTTTTTTATGGGTTTCTTCTTCAACTTGGGATCCCTTTTGCAACATAATTGCATATAGGTTTTCCCTAGTAAAATGAAAGCATCAAATAAGCCACAATGACACATTTTTCTATTAGAGATATTTTTTTTAAAGAATTTTTTCACATAAAATCTGTTTTTTTTTCTATTTGTCTTTGTATTTTATACTCAACTATTTGAAATTTTTCAAAAAAAAAAAAAAGGTGTTTTACCTTATTGGTTGAGATTTCTCTAATAGACAGATAAATCATTTTAAAAAAAATTAATAATAAGATTTTAAACAATTTTTGTTGGCGAGATGGTTACATATATATATATATATATATATATATATATTCAATTGTTTACATTAATTTATTTATCTGCTGTGTCAAATTAATTCATTTAAAGTCATGATATTAATACTGAAAAAAAAGGGTCATGATATATGTCTTATGTTACTGCTTTAAATTAACATTAAAATATTTTATTTTATTTTTCTTTATCTTAAAATTTTCATTTCTTTTGTAGTTTGGAAGAAGCGAATTTAAATTTAAGACTTTGTCCAATAAAAATTATACTCAACAGTTAGATTATATTCATATATTCTGCACTTTATTTTAATACTAAAGAAAGTGAGTAAATCAGTGAGATTCAAATCTGGCTCTACTCCATCTAAACTTGTGGTTGATTATTTAAAATTTTTAATTAATTTAATTTTAATTTATAACCTTATAATTCTAAAAACAATTCTATTACCATTAAATTTAAAACTGTTTGATTTGATTTGGATCTTCATGATTAGTTATCATTCGTGCATTGAATTGATTTAGATTATTGAGTTAATTACATTTATTAACTAAATAATACCATGCATGCAAGTATTAAAGTACCTATCATCTTCGCTTTAGGGCACTTATAACGATCGTTAAGAAGCTTTATGTCCTTAGGCATGGGCACCCCCGGCGGCCTAACTCCGAACTGAGTACCGGTGATATCTATCTGTGCCGCAATCTGGGTAAAATCTCCAGCGGTCTCAATGGATGTTTTCAAGTTTGGTTGCGAATCTCCTCCAGCAAACGTTGTCCCATTGCTAGCATCCACAGGGAAATCATCGGCACCCACCAGGGTTGCTCCAGCGGCAGAAACCAAGATTTCATGGTGTTGAAACCCAACAAACATTTCCCACGCCTGGACCTCAGATTCTCCAGTGTTGACTATGGTTGCTGTCGACTTGAACGCCCATGCCTGAGCTGTGGCGTTCTTTACATGTGGATATTCTTTTTCCCTAGAAATGAAAGAATAAGTCAAGAACACCCCATTGCACGTGTTCAGGCCAGGTGGTGGCGCCGTTGGAGTGTCATAGTCGGTGGTTGTTTGTGCATAGCTAATATGAAACAAGAAAGATGGAAATGTAATAAATATTAGCATCCTAAAATGCCAAGGAACCTCCATTCCTATTTGCCTTCATTTATTGCTTTCTTATAGATTAAAACAAGAATGAAACAAAGAAAGGAAATGTTCTTGGGTTTTAGGGCGGTGGTGGTTCTGCCACGTCCGAAAGGGAACGCGGCGGAGAGAGGTAGAGGAATGATGGGGAGTCGCTGAGAAGGAGAACCCATTAGAGAGTGGGAAGAAAAGGTTATATAAATGGGAAGAGAACAAGAAAGAAAGACTGAGTCAACCTAAATTCTCTTCCTCTAGTTTTCGCGGGTGTAGAGGAGATACAAGAATTCATTCTTTTTAGTGGAGACAAAAATAGATATCTGTTATACGACTAATGGTATATTCTAGTTTTAGGCTATGCTTCCTATATCAATGGCTGGGTCAATGGTTGGTGCATATTTTGCCATTACAGGTAACTGTTGGCATTACTTTGCATTTGAGCTTGCTGTGGAACTGATAATTATTTTTTTGAGCAATGATCGCGAGAAGCGATGGCTACAACTATAGTTCTAAGATAGTCTTTGATTGTTTTTTTATATAATTAAATATAGAATTTATTTGTTTAAATGTTAATTTTTCATAACTTTTTAATTTAATTCTATATTTTTATTTGCTTTTCATATTTATAAAAAAAAGTTAAAGAGTCAAACCAAGCTTTCATAGTAATTATAATCATATTAAACTGTATTTGACTTTATTTTTTAAATATTGAATTTTTTTCATTCATTTATTCACTTTTCCATCATTGAAAACCATAATCAAGATTTTACCGTAACAATGGTGATGAGCTATACAAATTATACGTGTGTGTAACACAGTACAGGGATTTTGTTAGATCTGATTTTCGGTAGATTTAAATTAAAAATAAAATAGAGTTTATTAAATAAAGGTTTCAATTCGACTATTCGAGCATAAGATTAATTGAATTATATAACAAATATATGTAAGCATAAATGAAGGGAAAAGTGCTCCGATCACTTTTGACAAAAATCAAGTCTAATAGCTAATATATATAGATCTTGCTGTGTGTATCTTAAGCTTGAATGTGAAGAGAGTACAGTATGGGCAATGCAATAATTCCCCAATCGATGTACACTTTAAATTTTTATACATTCAATAGATAGTATGCGCTTTCCCTTTCATCTTTAACTAAGAGTATACACACATTTACTATATATATATTTCCAAGAAAAACATTCAAAAAATTTTGGATTAGATCCAATTTTTTCCTGTTTTTAGCATGGTGCCGACTAATATCTTACTAGGAAAGAACGGTCAAGCAAACTAATTCTATAAAACTAATCATATGAAAATTATACTATATAATTACAATAGTAATTTTAAATAAATTTAGTATTTTTTTAATAATAATTAAAATTTTTTATTATTTTATTAAAATTATTATCAAATAAATAAAATAATAAAAATCAAATTTATAATTAAAATATAAGAAATTTTAATAATAATATAACTTTTCAATATAAAATAAAAAATTTCTAATTTCACTTTTTTATTGATCATTTTCTTGTTTTTTTATCTTTTAATTTTTTTTCTTATTATATAAAAAAATAAATACAAAATATGAAAATTTTTTTATATTATTAAATTTTTAAAATTATTTTCATATGTTAAATTTTTTATTTTTAAAAAATTAAATACTTAATTGTTAACTTATTTACCACATGACAAAATAAAATTATTTATATTACCACTAGTTAAAATATTTATATTATTTAAAATTAAATTTAAAACTAATATATATATATATATATATATATATATATATATATATATATATATATATATATATGCGCGAGTGTGTCGGGCACCTTGTATTAAGAGGCCAGGGCATGAAAAAAACAATTGTTGGAGCAAAAAACACAACTTCACTGCCCCACCTGGATGACAGGAGTTTTCACGACAATGAACCAAATAGGTTCCTCACAAATTTTGCTCCGCACCATATCATTTAAATCTTCCGAAGTGGAACCCACTGCATCATATATGGAGAGCTTCATAGCACTCTTTTCTAGGTTTTCTAAATCTACACCATAAATTCTAAATTTTTCTCTCTAGTTTTGATATTGTTCAAGAGTAAATTATTTTCCTTCATATACATGAATTCAGGTACAGAGGTCAAGCAGCAGTTAGCTCCTCCATATTGCTGGTTTCCTCAACGAACAGTCCTTTTGGCTCCAAATCTATGAACTGGTTCGACTTGCTGGCTAGATGTGAGATGCTTACCCTACCTTGACGTTTAATATAGTCAGCAACAGCCTTCATCTCCTCATGTGAGATGTATATATATTTTCCCCTATCATCCATGACACCAGAAAGTCGTCCTAAAATGAAAGTGTAAATATCCAAAATTAGGGTTCTACACAAAAAATTTAACTCTAACTCAGAACTAGAAAATACAATGCAACAGTGAAGAATGCTTCACATATATGTTAAAAAATGAAAAGATAAATACATAGTTCATCCTTTGCTAAAGATAAATACATAGTTCATCCTTTGCTAAACATAAGTGGGTTAAAAACTAAAATAGACAGAAAATAGTAGAACATACTATCAGCCCAGTGATAGCGGTGGACTAATAGTTTCCCTTCTTTCTTCTCTAAAAGAACCACCCAGATTTATACCATAGCCAGTCCATCCATCAAGAAAGTTCACAAGATAAAATTAAACTAAGAAGAGGTACTTATAATTGCTATCCCAACATCATAAGCCAACTATGCTAAAGAAAAGATTCTAAGAATACTTTATACAAAAGAATCAAAGAAACACTAAAATGAGAGAAATTTTTGTCTCAACTGTGATAAGTTGCAACATAATAGAATAATCAACACATACTTCAAAAACAAAATATCAATAAAAAGGAGAGATAATACTTACCCATACTCTCCAGGGAGGCTATCCGATTAATACATTCCTGCATTAGCCAAAAGTCCATGGAAAATTAGGTTTCGCATCAGTTCTATTAAGCTCAACTCACCACCATTGTTCAGACTAAGAAAATTCAACATGCAGATTCCTATTCAATGACCGCAATGCATCCTGAAGGAGGAATGTTGAAAGAGTACCTGAGTCCTCAGCTTAAATTCTGCAGCGAGATCTTCTAAGGGAACACATTTGTGTCTCTGCAACATTAAATTTTAATAAAAAGCAAAGAAAAAGGACTTAGAAACTTTGTCATTAGTAACGACATATTTGAAATTCCAGAGTGTGATATTTACGAAATAACAAAGGGAAGATGTTTTTGAGATAATTTTTTTTTTTTGGAAAAGGGGAGATCTTATACTATTTTGTTAATTTCTGTCTAGAGCCTTCTTAAGTAAATTTATTTTAATGGAAGAATATTTTAAAAAATGTGTAAAATTTTGAGTCCTTCCAAAAT
>CATIWR010099621.1:0-36215 GCA_949677035.1 Omphalea diandra | reverse complement strand
GCATATGGAGATCAAATATCTTACAGTCAGAGACTTAGTAAAGAAAGGAGACATTGAGATTCAGTATGTTAGTACTGATTTAATGCTAGCTGATCCTCTAACCAAAGGACTCAGACCCATAGTTTTTAAGAAACATGTTTGTGATATCGGTATTGTGGAGTCTTTTAATGTGTTTGGTTAGTTGGAGTTTTATGCTTGTAATTGAACGTTTAAGTTAAATAATTTTGCTACATTGCTTATTCATATTTATTTATATGGGTTGAGTGCTTTGTAGTTGTTTGTTTTGTGTAGTGCACATTGTATATATATAGCATACTATGAGTTGTGGTTAATATGCTTAAGACTGGTGTGATTATTTTAAGCAGAGCTGGTTTCCAATTGTGTTTCTGGAAACAAAGGCTAAGGTATTGTGATTGTATTTCTAAATGGAAATAACAGCCTTATTGTGAAGTCTTGTAAATTTCTCTTGCTCGTTAGAGCATGTGTGAAAGAGAAATGTTTGGAGGACTGATAAGAAAATAGTGTATTGATTACATGTGGACGCTATTTTCTTGCTACACTGCCATATCAGAATCTAGGTCAGTTAAGTTGTCAATATTCGTGACTATGAATTGATACTATGTCAATAAGGGACATAACTACTGTCATGATCCGATATTGATAATTTAATGTGGACATGATTGTGTTTGAGGTTTCACTTTATCAATAAACTATATGTTTTTTAAAAATTGTGTGGCCACACTTGAGTTTAAAGTATTCAGTTCGAGAGTCGTTTTCAAAAATTTTTTCTTTATTAAAAAATGAAAACGTCATAATTAATATTGTCCAAGTGGGAGAATATTGGAATTTTTTTTATGTGGGCTAATATTAATTATGGGTTGGTTTTTTAATTATTTATAAAACGGACTGAATAATATAATTTATTGATTTAGGGTAAGCCTAATTAAAATGTGATCAATTGAGTTATGAGCTTGTGACATCTTTTATGGGCCGATATAGAAGACGATCAGTGTAGGCTTATTTTAACATGGACCTGTGATGGGTGAGCATGTTAAAATTTATTATAAATAGGCTAGGTTTCCTCTCCTGTTTTTATAACGAAAAACCCTAGTTGTTACGCCCATGGTAGCCGTCTTTGAGAAGGTTAAGGAGAAGAAAACATAGCTTCCATTTTCAACCGTTCTGACAAATTCTTCAAGTGATTTAATTTCAGCGTTCGTAATTATGGCTCAGAACAATTTAGGATTCAACTCGGAAACATGTACGTAATTTGTTTCCATTCAATTATTAGATTTGGTATTCTAAATTGATATACTAAATCCTGATTTAAATTGGAACAAAAATGACCTCTAAATCAAAGTGCAGGTCTTAAATTACTTAAAAAGTTTATTTGGATTTATTTAAACTTTTTTAAAAAGTTGAAGAAGTAAATTAGTTTTGTATCTATAAAAAAAAAATTTTAAAAGTCCTCTGCATAAATTGATTGTAGATTTTTAAATATAAAATTATGAATCAAAATTAATTTTTCTATAAGTTAATATTTAAGACTTCCACAAAAAAGCTATTAAATTAAATTGACAAGATAATTAAATTATTTTAATGAATAGCTAAAATATCTCTAAATTTTAAAAACTTAGTCTTTTGGCGATAATAATGTTAAAAACATGCTCTAAATCTATAGAGGTTGATCGATCTACTTTAAGTTATGCCATAGAACATTTAAGGAGAAGATATTAGATTATTAGGCAACTTCTATTTACCTTAAAAATTGCTAGTCTAATGAAAAAAAATGAAATGCCTTTTAGGATTTATTTTTTTTACATGAAATACGATTTTTTTTTTTTCATGTGGAAAAAAAGTGCACTTGATATTCAAATAAAGAAAAAAAAACCACGCATATATCAAAATGAAAAAAAAAAAATTCACTTCAACAGTGAATTTCTATTACTGTATTTAATTCATTTGATTGCCATCTTTTATTTTAAACTATTTAACAAAATATAATTAATATTATATCATTATTTTTTATTTTAGTTTTCTTACATATCCCTCGTTAATAAATTTAATTTTATGTTTTTAATTTTTTTGTTTGTCTTAAAAAAATTATCGTTAACTTCATGTTCTCATATGATATTGATAAAGAGTAGATTAGGAAAATCAATACTAAATTGTTTTTATTTTATAAAAGTAGATATACAATTTGGGACATTCTAAAATTGAATAATAAACAATTAAAAAAGAGTGGATGAAGTAATATATTTTAATTATATTAGCAAAATATTAAAACTTGCAAGTTGCATCAATAAGAAATGTTAACTTGATGACTGTTTTAAACTATGAAACAAATTTTCGTGTTTAAACGAGTCTAACTACTTAAACATTATAATTAAACTAGTTGTATTTCCACATTTTGTATAAAAATATTTTTCTATAATATATATGTTAAAATATAAGAAAAATATTTACACAATCTTTTAACTGTAAAATTAAAATGAAATTATTAGGTTTTATAATTTTATCTAATTTTTTGTTTTTATAGAATTATGAATATTAATTTTATATAAATGAAATTATTTTAAGAATTAAAATAATATATATAATTTTTTAAATGAATAATTTAAAAAAATTCTCTAAATATTTTTTATATTATTTTATTATATATAAAAAATTGTGCAATTCTTCTTTATTTTTCGTTGTTATTTTCTTTCTCCTCTTATTTCACCTCATTTCAAACAAATTTTTGGTGGAACTTCTTCTATTGAGGTTTCTCTTTGCTAAAGGAATAATACATCCCTTATCATTCTACTATATTATGGAGCTACTTTCAACCAAAATCAGTCTGTGGATGCTGTAAGTTTTCTCACACCTAAAAGAAAAAAAAATTATGTATTGCTTCATTTTTATACAAGTGAAATCCATACTGATTTGATGGCTAAAAAGAAGAAATCCATACTAATTTTGGTTAGAAGTTAGGAGCAATGCAACATGATCCCATGGTGAACAATTGCGACATCTTTTTTTTTTTTGGGTTCATGTTTATTTGGATTTAAATCCATAATTTTACGATTTTAAATTTAATTATAATAAAAAATTTATCAACATTAAATATATATAATCAACTAATAGAATACATATATGTATATTAAGTAAAGATATGAGTGCTTTTTATATTTTAAAAAATATACAAATAATTTAATTAGACAATATTATTATATTATTAAATGAATATAGAAAAATAATAATATTCACTCAGTATAAACAAATTTTTACCCTTTAACACTATTCCTCCAAAATTGGTGGATATGCTCTTTCCACCTTTATTTTCTTCTTTTCCATCTTTTCTTTCTTTATAGCATGACATGCCAACTTTTGAAGTAGGACACAGACCGATTATGTTGTACCGAACACTACTAGTAAAAATGGGGTGTGAGTAAATTGATTTTGATTAGATTTTGCTACGTCCTAAATTCTGGATCATAGAGCTGCCAATTTTTTGGCCTTTGCCATCTATCGGTTCTTAAGGGGAAAATTTTTACTATATTTTTTCTACATTTAAAAATATTATAATAATTTTCTGATATTTTTTAGTTTTAATTGAATGTATAAATGATTTTTTTATATCGATATTGATAAATCTTTTGTCATAAATAAGAATGTTTATGTAGCTAAAACGACAAGACATTTTAGAAATTAATTGGTGAATTGACATGTTTTGGCAATGTTGAATGAAATAATTTAGGTGATCATTTCAAAAGGAGATTTCAAAGAGTTGATGGACGTTATTTAGTAATGTTGAATGACTACAAGCAACGATGATACATAATTATGATGTTATCTAGTCCGCATTTTACGTTTCGCACGATTTAGAATTATTTTCAATTTTTTCAAGATTTTTGAAGTATAATTGTATATTTTTTAATGATATTATTATTAGTTAGATTTACTAAATGATATTAAAGTGAACAAATTCAATGTCAATAACATATTTGACACAATAAATTTTGATATATTTTTTTATTTGAAATGTCATATTTAATATTTTTAATATTTATTTATTATTTATGTATATAATAATTTGTTATTGTAAATTTGGAGAATTTTTCTTGATTTGTAAACAGAAATTTTTACTATCTAGTTGCTCTGCTATTGGTAGTAGTAGTCTTGGCCCTTGAAAAAATTGAAAATAAGTTAGATCATAATTGATACATGAGTTGCATATTTATTCTCATGACAATATGATTCACGTAGTAACTTAACAGTTTTGATATGTTTTTCTTTATAGAAGTAAAAATATGTGCTATATGTGAATTTTTTTTATTAATTTTAATTGATATGAAGTTATTAAAATTATGAGCTTAAAAAGAAATTTCAAGTCAATATATTAAGTGTTATTTAATTTATTGTTTAAGAATGAGACAATAGTTTCTTGCAAAAGTAAATAATAATATGTAAAAATGACAATTTAAATTTTTATAATATTATTATGAATTTTATTTTTTTACATAATTTATTCTAAGTTCACTTTGTTGAGACTTGATTCAGGCATCGTGAACAATATTAATTTAGTCAGTATCGGCATTGGATTATGTGAGATGAACTATTGTGATTTTTGTTATAGAGATTGTGGTTATTTTTCTTGTCTGAATCTGAGTTATAATTATAGTGATGTATTACTTCATATTTTAATATTATTTAATACAATGAAATTAAAGAATGAGTGATTATTTTAATTTATTATTAAAGAGGTATTAAATTTGTTGTTTTTTAATTGATGGTAGTGATAAAATCTTATTTTATAGAATTATTTTTATTATTATTTATATTTATTATATTAGTTGTGCATAAATAATTTGTAGTTAGTATAATGTATTTAATTTCTTATTATATAATTTTTATTTATATATTATATATACTTATAATATTTATTAGATATAATATATGTTTTATAATATATATATTTACACACATATAGGATTAGAAGTTAAGGTAAATAAAAATAATTATTATTTTTGAAGGAAAATTGAATTATGTCTTTATATTGGCATTTGTAATGGTAATGGATTTGAATTGTTGCAATTATTTTTTTTGCAATTTAACATTTAATTGGTTGTAGTAGTAACGGATAAGTATTGTTGCATGAATCACATCATTTACATTAAAGTGTTAGTCGTAGTGATTTCTTTCAATGTCTTTTTATATCTTCTAACAGTTTGTGGTATTAAATATTTAATTTTTATTGTAGTTGTTGTTAAATGAATGTAATAGATATAGTGAACCCAAATTTAATCTTTCGACCCTAAAACTCAAAAAGATGAAACCTAACAGGTGATTGAGAAGCCAACTGAATAGAAGTTTCTGTGACAGTGAAGGTAGGCTGCCCCAAATAGATTCCTACAAAAGAAAAAAAACATTCATCAAATTTAATATCCCATGAATCTATGACAAGTTTTATTTTCTATTCTAGCTAAGCAAACACGATGAAGAATTCCATTTTGGTGAAAAAAATTGAAATTCATCCTGCAAATTGAGTAACTTGGAATTAAATTGTTTTTCAAACCATTTTCTACGGAAGCTCATTCAGTAACAAAAGCTTATGGTTCATGGCCATTGATGGTGAGTAACAAATATATTGTCATTTGTAAAAGGTATTGCAGGATTTTCCATTAACAAAGCTTTACCACCTTATTATAGTAAAAGCAAAATAGGAACAAAAGGTTTAATTATTTATACTTTAGATTGTTTCTTCAAGAGTAAATTAGAACCAAAGTTCTATAGGTCAGGTGGTACATCTAACAAAATGTCTTATATTAAGAACGGAGACAGATTTCATATTAAAATATAGTAAGAGTCAACATAAATAAAAACAAAATTAAAGTATAAGAGAGTCAATTGATCTTTTTTTTTTATTTGAAAAATATTTAAATGAAATGCAGATTATTAAAATTTGAACTTTAAGTTGTACACTGTAAATATTATTAAGAATTGACTTTGCTTGATTCTATTGGAGTTTTCTTGTACTATAAGCATCTAAAATTATGGATTCCAACTCCCTGTTGAACTTATATCTAAAAAGAAGCAGTCATTTATAAACAAATTTTATCAAAAAAATTAAGGATATTTTGTTCTTTACATAGACAATCTAATTATAAATTCAGGATATAGACTATATAAATTAAATTTGGTATGAAGAAAATAAATAAATAAAATAATTAAAAATCCACTATATATATATATATTGGCATAATATATTTTTAAATATTGGTGTGTGTGTGTGTGGAATGTAAGGAAGAAATATAAATAATCAAAATTTTAATTCTAATTATTGTGAATCTCTTTCCTTTCTTAGTTCATTTATCGCATGTTTAGTTATATTTGGAATAAAAAATAGAATCTTATTCTAAAATAAATATTTCAAAATTTTAATATTTTATTTGTTATATCTATATATAAGAAAAATAGTAAAACACTTTAAATTTTTAGAATCTCATTCGTAAAATTTTAAATTAAATTAAAATACTAAATATAAAAATGGAATTGAAATTCTATTCAATTTCAATTTCTTAGTGTATCAATTATACTATGATGGCATGTTTGGTTACATTAACAAACAAAAATGAAAATTTATTTTAATATAAATGTTTTAGAAGTTTAATATTTTTGTTTGGTATATACATATATAAGAAGAATAACAAGATATTTTAAATTTTTAAAATTTTATTCTTAAATTTGTAAACTAAATTAAAGTACCAGATGAAAATATAATTGAAATTAATTGCATTTCTGTTTCTCGGTATACAAACATGCTCTTATGGTATATTTGATTACATTAAAAAATGAGAAATGAAATCTTATTTTAAGATAAGTGTTTTAAGATTTCAAATTTTTTATTTGATATATCCATAAATAAAAAGAATAGTGAAACATTTTAAATTTTTAAAATTTTATTCTCAAATTTTTCAACCAATCATATAATTTTTTTTTCCTAAATTAATGCAACTAACGAGATATAATAGCAAGACTCCGTGCCGCAATTTCTGACTTATGTCAGGAGGCCCAATGGACTTGGGCTCTCTTGTTGACTACAAAATATTTAATCGATGAGAACACTCCGCAAATTTAGTAGTTGTTTGATCTGTATAAAAAAAATTAAAATGAGTAATTTTAATTTTTTGTGTTTGATTTATATCGAAATCAGAATAAATTTGTTTTAAGTAGAAGAATAGCTATTTTTTTCGTCACTAAAAATGAAATCTTCATTTATATAAAAATCAAGTGAAATACATACTAATTAATCAATCAAATAAATATTTGATATATGACATGTATAATATCATAATTAGATATATACAATAAATTATTAAACTAAATATTAAAATAATATAAAATTAAAAATTCTAGATAATAATAGAATAATAACAAAATATAATTTTATCAAAATTTTAATAAAAAATAAAAAAAATTAATTATTAACTTAATATATTATATAAAAAATTTATTTATCAATTTTGATATTGTAAAAAAATAAATAAATAATCAATTTTCGATTTTCCTAACCGGACTACACTTGTATAAAAGACTAATTTTCTTTTCATTTTAATTCTAATTTTCAATTTTTCTAACCGGACTAGAATCAGTATAAAAGACTGATTTTCTTTTAATTATAATTATGAAGTTCGCACCAAATAGGGCTTAAAGCCAACCAGCTGCACACGACAGGCTGACTCCTGCCTTCAGCAAGTTGCCTTTTCGGCCATACAAATCCAGTAACATGAAAGCTGCTAGAAGCAGCCCCAGATTTAATAATACAGCAGGCAAAAGGCGATATCAGTCAGAAAGAGGTTCAAGGAAAAGTGTGTTAGTGCGTGAATCAAGACTCAAGCTAGCTCACCAATTCACTGCTTTTGGTTTACATTAAAAGAAAAAAAAAAACAAAAAAAAGATTCCATTTATTGCGGTTTCCATTACCAAAATCCAATTATTGCATGCTATGCAGAGCAACATATATAAAAAAAAATCCGTCCATAGCTTAACTCGCAACAATCCTGAAATATATCTGTACGCTACACAGCAATAAAACAGAGATACGAGTGCAATCTACAAGCCCCTGGAACCTGGAATATCAATCCATTGTAATTGTAGTTCCACTTCGCCACGCTCCACATTTCGCAGTCTAAGAAATAAGTTCTGAATCAGCTTGCCATCAACCCAGATAATGTTGGTCTCCTCAGCTAGGCAATTTTGCCTGCTTGGGTGAATTTTTCTTATTATGGTTCCGCTGGGGAGGCCTTCTAGCTGCATTTTTAGAGCATGCAGAAATGGGTTGATATCAAACTCTGCATCTCCCATTTTGTCATCTCGGCTGAATGTGTCTTTATCATAAACCTCCTGTATTCAAATACAAGGACTTCATTACAGTAATTCAAGAAACAGCAAATACTATAATTGAACGTTTTCAAAATTTGGCCCCATAGATATAACAAAATAGATTTTGTTCTATGAAAACCTGTTGTCTGATCAAATAAAAGAGAAGCAAAAGGAAATAACTTGCAATGATTATCCCCTTCAAACAAGCCAAGAACAAGTTCTTCATCTACAATTCCCTGTTTTAGTTGAGTTCTTCCACCTTATTTTTTTCTTTGGCCAGAAATTTTATACTGGTTCTTAACATTGTAGCTACCATATTCTACACTCATAATCTCAACCTATTCTATTTTTACTAGATAGGTAGAATCAAAGTCGATTAAGACAAAATGGTGTATTGAATCATCCAGCGAACTAAGACAGAATTCTTTACATGCCAAACACAAAGAAATTCAAACTTCCACTTCTTGGATCAAAAAAACCCTGAAACACTGTTCCCATTTTAAACATCAAAAAGCCTGATTGTTCTTGTTTTTCAGTAAACAAAGTCTAGTACATATGTCAAAAGAAGTTGTAAGTAATACTCACAATCTTGATTGGAAGATTTGGATCAACAATTGAAAGAGTCAAGTCTTCATTCCACTCAGGATTGACATTTTTCTTCACCACACGAGTCCTCAGTTTCTGCAGCAGATCATATTTTTATAAACAATTAATGAATTACAAATGAAGCAAAAATCAAGTAAATCCCAACAATTTTTAATAAACATAAAATTATTCATGTTTGATCAGGTTTGACTTTCTGGTTTAGAAGAACCAAACAAAATATATAGATGGATCAGGTCTCTGCCAATTTTAGTTAGTATTTTCATGCAGAAGGCAACCATTTCCAGCAAAGATTTGTAATTCAACCACAAAGATTGCAAAGTCAAGCAAATTTCAGAACTTTGTACTCCAAATTCATTTTCCCTTGTTCGTCATGTCCACAATCAGTCTTTACCTTGGTACTTAAGTCAACAGGGGAAAGACAGAAGCTAAAAACAAGAAAAGAAGGCATGAAAAGGTAATCTACAAATGACTCCATTATTTCCAGAAATAGTAGTAGATAGTTAATTTTCATAATACAGCACTAGATAACCAGACTTATACAAAGCAAATAAAACCCATATATTAGAATCAACAAAGAAAAACCCATAAGCAAGAGTGCACAGAAATTCGAGGAACATGACAAAGAAAATAGAACCTGTTTGCCCATCTTGACCACAACATAAGGGTCACTGCTCATGACATCTCTGACAGCAAGGTTGACTCCTCTATGCACATGAATTCTGAGAAGACCCATAAGGTTTTCCATGTCTAGAAATGGATATGGAGGAAGAGGACCAAGAACAGTTGCAGAAAGAAAGAAGAAGAAATGGAAGATTGATTTGAACCGTAATAGAATTTGCAAGAAGACAAAAGACTGGAGACTACAAATAAAGGAGAAACTTAAGTTTGAGGTGCGTCCTTGTCAAGTAGCAGCTTGCTACTGTGATTGATTGTACAGTGTAACGAGACATCAAAGTGCCGTGTTTACGTCAACCAAATACAACCCATTAAGGTCGTATTCCCGAAAGCTTTCTTACATTTGCTATGTAAATTTGAATTTTTGACTGTAATTTTTTGTAGGAAACAGCCGAAAGTGAGAAAAGTCATTAACCTTGTGTTTGGAAAATCAAGTAACGAGAAAAGAAAATAAGAAGAAAAAAATTATTTTTTTTTATTTTTTTATATTTAAATAAAAAAGAGGAAAAAAAAATAATTTTATTTTTTTGTCTGAAAAGTAAAATATGAAAGGAAATGAAAATATTATTTCATATATTTTCTATTTTATCCTTAATTCAAGAAAATAATTAGATATATAATTATATTGTATAATGATAAAAATAATTAATTTATATTTTAATTAATTTTATATGAAATAAAAATTTATATAATAATAAATATAATGTTAATACTAAAAAACTTTAACATTAGGTTTTTATATTTTAAATGTTAAAAAAATAGATTTATATATTCAATTATATATTTTAAATATTAAATATAAATTTATATTAAATACCAATTCAAGCAATATCCACCAACAGTAATTAATTTTTTCTATGTATCAAATGATTTCAACATCTTTTCACATGTTGGCCATGATTTTCATCAATCACTCCAGACGTCTAGCTCGTGGGAGGCCAAAAATAATCTTATTGCAGAGGAATTATTGGATAAATAACAATAAACATCTAACAAATACTCAAAATATACTTCTTTCATTTCTAATTTTGCATGTATCTTCTCCTTCTTATAATAATGTGGTTAACCACTTTCAAAAATAACAAGAGATTTTTCTACAATGACATTTTCTCGTTCCAATACTTCTGACACATGTTCAATTCATGAATTCAACTTTTCATATTATGTTGCTAACATTTCCATTATACTAGGTTTACATTTATCACTTTTATGACACCAAAAGCAGCAATATTTGCTAATATATCATTATCAACATTCTATATATATTCTATATATTTCCTTGCAAGTGATTATCTCCATTATGTTCTCCCTCCATCTACAACAAAAAAAAATTTCTTAAATATACATGAATTAAAATGCAAAAGAAATAGTAGAAATACTTCTATAATAAAAAGAAAATATAAACAAATTGATATCATAGATCTTCCAAGCAAAATCAAATAAATATCAAGCATGAAAATTATATATCAAAAAAAATAAATTATATTTTGAATGAAGTCAAGAGCTGAAAACCAAAAACAAATCATAAACAAAGCAAATAAAACAAATGATGAATCTCCACTTCACTTTATTTCATTTGGAGGAGATTAATTAAGCACCAAACATAAGCACATGCATATAAATTTTTGAATTAACAATTCAATATGTACCACTTAATATTAGCACATTATAATTATAAATAAATAATACGAACAAAGTTATATTGATCCTTACTCGTATTCTAAAAAATAGTTGTCCAAAATCTATCAAACCAAGTATTGGAGTTTTGATCTTCAAATTCCAATTAGATCTCTAAAAAACTTGTTTATAGCAACTTAAGTTATAAAGATTCAAAATTGTGTTAACTCAAACCCTAAATCAACTAAGCCAATTTAAGATTAGAATTAACAAATTTGTGAAATTATTAAGTCTTCACTCAACAATCTCACCAAGTCCACTAAAGAACTTAAAAAGAGAATTTAATCTCACAAGCAAAATTGCTAACAATAATAATATTGATTGAATGAATCTCTCTTGACAGAATATGAGAGCTATTTATAACCTTATAATACTTAATCCAAAATCAATTAGGATTTAGTTTACATTCCCTAATATAATTCAAATATTTCCTAATGTAATAAAGAAAAGACAATCATAAACTAAATAGAAAAATTAAAGAAATATTATGATTGGTCAAAGAAATTAGACAAAGATATTTTCCTAACTAAAAAACAACTCTTCATAAATAGAAAAGGAACAAGATTCAGCCTAATGAGGAAATTCTAATGGCATTAGAAAATTGCCAACTAAGGAAATCTTATAAGAATCTTGGACTTTAGGTCGTATTTCCTTGCTTACATGACTTGGGTTTCTTTTTACATGCCTTGGCCAAATTGGATTATATTTGGTTGCTCTTCACAAGTTGGAATCCATTGTATTAAGTTAAGTGCTTAATTTGAAGAGTTTAAGATCTCATTAGTTTTTAATTGGGATTCACGCATCATTTGCTTTTTTGGGGCTAATCCAAGTGTAACTCTTTGTTGCATGAATGCTCCAATTATCTCCTTACAATTCTTTAGTCTTCCCTTTATGATTAAGTCTTGAAGTTAAAGTAAATCTTTTACTAACTTATCTTGGCTATCTGCATCGATAAAGATGAATAATATTATGAAAATGTGAATAAAAATTAAACAAATAAAAAAAAAAAAAGAAAAGGTAAAAGGGAAGCATGTGACTTTGGTAGAACAAAACTTGCACAAGCCACACCCGCCAAATACAGTTGTGGGTTTTGATTGATTTGTCCTTCTCGTAGTTTGTGTGAAGAGATAAGGATTGTCACAATAGCAAAAATACATTTATATTTCTCTAACAAAATGATATATATATATATATATATATATATATATATATATATATATATATCCTTACGGCTAATAAGGTAAGTATAGAAAGCGCAGTTGGCTTAGGACTCTTAGAAAGAAGGATTACTAGCTTACTGCTGCCTTACCACTAGCTTAACACTAGAATTCATTCATTTTTCACCTACATTCTTAATTTCAAGCTCTTAACTATCTAGTTGTAACATACCCATTAAAAAACCAAAACAAAAATGTTCAACAAATCAAGTTCATATGCATATCTGGATTTGGGAGATTGAAATTATGAGCTAGTTAAGTTCAGTATTAACAATGAGCTGCAATTGCATTTAGAAGTCAATTTCCCATCAAGGTTCTTGAAGCAAGTAATAATGTTACACTATTTGGTACTGCAATATCTGTCAATCATTCCTCAGCATGCTAGCATAGAAATGGTGGCATCTGTTATAATGCGGGTACTACAAGATTATGGAAGCTGATCAAATTTTTTTTTATTGCGAACAGGAAAAGAGCAGGAGTTCAATTTGATCTTGTTTATGATAGTATTTTTGAACGTTGCAGAAAGCATGTATGTAGGAAGACTCCACAAACTCCACCAAATGAAGCCCACCACCAATAGTTTAGTGTCTGCTACCCTCAACAGTCACCTTATAACTAGAAGAGGCAATAGTGGAAAAAATTTTAAAAAAAATTAAAAAAGGTGAATTATCACATTGCATTGGCTCACAATTCTTTAAAACCAGAAAGAAAAAAAAAAAAAAAAACTTTTTTAAATGATCGACACTTGAATATTGTTTCTTCTTTGCGTCTTCAGTTCACAAGAGTAATTGAATAAAGCTTCCAATTATGCAACAAGAGGAGGCTAAGCCATTTAAGTCAATTATAGAGAGAATTTCTTTAATTAGCATTGTTATGCTTTCTGTTTTTGAATCTTTAAAGATCATAGTGGCCTTGACATTGAATCGATGCGTTATTATTAACATCTTAATAGGTCTCTTTTTCAGGCAATGTTTTGGAATGATAAACTCAAATACCACATCTCTTTTTTTTCAATTTTTATTTCAAGTTTCTTCTTATGTTTTGACATATAGGTGTAGTTCTTGATATGTCTTTTAAACTTATATACTAACTTTCAAACATTGTGTTAAATGCAGGATGCATCACTGCCTACTTCCATTGCACTGTGGCGTTCGTTCGTGATTTGATATTAAGCATTGTTGAGCTTCGCTGGTGGCAGTTACCGGACCAGTATATCATGCACAGAGCAAAATATACAAAAAAAGTTTAGGGTTATATAACCACGTTGCAGATTCTTTGAAAATGATTCAAAATGTAGTAAAAAGTTGGGAAAGCTAGCAGTGAAGTGTAGACAATTGCGAGCTTGCAATTCAAGCCATTCCTTTGGATAGTGTGAATTAGAGTGATATGTGATTAAGCCAACCACGACCATGTGATTATGGTCTTCAACTTCATGAAGTTTTGGTATAGTTTGACAAGCTGCTTTTTTGCAGATTGTCGGACCCTAACTGTTACTATTGATACCTGTAGAAAGACATAAATCACCAGCATGTCTTTTTCTTCTTTCACCGCTGTAGCCAGGGCTCATGATGCATGCTTATTTCATTATCTGATTTATCTCTGTAAATTGTGTTTTTTCCTTTACTCAGTTGCTTATTTCATTTTTTTTCAGAATCAGAATAATGCAGTTGTCTGCAACTCTACTGAATGGGCCCTTGAGTTGCATACCTCAGTGCTATTCTCTCAGTTAAAGTATTGGACAAACGTTGGATTGGTAATTAATGATACTTAAAGCGAAGCAACTTTATGAGAAACCAAAACAGAAATTCTGTGGAGTCAAGAATGAAGCTCCACTACCTCATTGGAAAGATAAAATTTGGAGTTTTATTCATGTTGTGTTGAAATCTTAGCATATAGGGTATCGGCCACCATTGATGATAGCTCAATGATGTTGTGTTTTAAATTTTTTTCAGTTTGAACATCTAATGCCTCCATCCATCCATTCATTTTTTCACCTACATTCTTAATTTTAAGTTCTTGACTATCTAGTTGCAACAAACCCATTATGTTCAACAAATCAAATTTCAAAACCCATTTATCTATACGAGATCTTGTAAGAAATCAAAAGAAATAAAAATCAATTTTGTTGGGGGGAGAGGAGTTGAATTGGTGGCAAATCTGAACTTTTAATTTGGAGGAAACTCACAAAAATGAAAGATTAGAGAAAGGGGTAGGAGAACACAAGAGTTTTATAGTGGTTCGGGTATTAACCAACCCTACATCCACTCCTCAATTCACCAATTGGGTATTTCACTCAATCACTAGTGTTTTACAAGCTCACACTCAACTTAGTGTTTAGGCTCACACCAAATCTTACAACTTATATTTTCTAGGCTCACACAAAACCTCTTATAAGTATTTTCAAGGCTCACACTAAAATCTCTTACAAGTGTTTTCAAGGCTTACGCTAAAACCTATACAAGAGTTTTCTAAACAAGGACTAACTCTTAAACCTAACCCAAAAGGTGTTTAAAACTCACACAAACTATATACAAAGAAATAAAGAATTAAAGATGAGAATTAACTTAACAAGAGTTTTGGCACATATCAAATGGTTATCCTCTTGCATTCAAGTCCATTTGGTGGTGTATTTATAGGCAATAACCACCAAAGAGATGTTACAAATAAACTATGTCCAAATCTCCAAGTTGTGCTAGACATATCTTGCATTAAATGCTCATCAAACGAAATTCGCGGTCGCTATTTTTGAACTGTGTCTAACGGCTAGTCCATGTGGCATGAAACCATTAGTCTTTCCAAAACTAGCTATTGGATCTTTCTAACATATCTTAAACTTTACGGTTGCTACTTCAAATTCGCAATCGCTATTTTTCTTTTTCAGATGCTATTGTCACCATGAAATCGTTTGTCTAACATAAAAATGTTGTTTTTGAGATTTGTGGTCGCTAATTTCGAAGGCAAATTTTCATACTTAGAGTTTCTTGATTCTAATCACTTCTATTCAACTCCTAATGAGATTCTATCTTAATATCTGCAAAAACAGCACTTAAAATTGATATTAGAATCTTTCAATCTATATTGTCAAGATCAAAAGAGAGTCTTAAATTAGGTTTGAATAACATAGTCAAACAATCTCCCTTTTTTGATTTTGACAATCTAGATTGAATATGCAAAGCATAAAGAATCAATTATGCATGCTGCTAAGAGAATGATTGTGAAGTGATTAAAAAAAAATATAAGTATGAAATTGCTCTCCCTCAATCCATACTTCCCTTTAGTTATTCTAATAAGATCATTGTCTTAGCTTATTACAAATGTAGTTCAATTTCTCTCCGTTTTTTGTATGTTTCCTCTTTGTATATTTAGTCAATTATCTCTCCCCTTTTGTCAAGATCAAAAAGAGGGGAATGAGAGGGAATAAGAGAGAGAATAAGGAATATGAGAGGGAAATTACCATAAACTTGTCAATAATATAAACTCAAATTTGAATAGTAAACATAAGTAATTTTGCACAATTGATCACAATATGTCACATAAGAAGATAAATGAATGAAACATAAATTCCATGGCAATTTTATATATATAAAAAATGCAAAATAATTCAAACATTTAAAAGATGTTTGAACATATAAACTAGGGCTAAAAATTTAAGAGTGGTCATATATGGCCCTAGTAGAGTATATGATTTTTAATGATTGATTTGAACATTTGAAATGTAGAAAACCTCAAATGCAAAATGAATTGATTCAACTCAATATACAATCAATCAAATCAAATCAAATATGTCAACAAATAGATATATCAAGCAATAAAACTCCCCCTAAATGTATACATAAATATATTAAGTTAAAAACATAAGGAATAAGAGATACATTACAAGTTTAGTATTAATGCCTTGATACCAAATAACCATTCGAAACTTTTATCCCTTCTTCATTAGCAATCTCCATTCACCTTTAGATTTTCCATGATGAGAATTTGGTGAAGGAGTACCCATCCTGCAATTTCAAACACTTTGTTTTGGTACCCAAACATATTTGGGTCCTTAGGGGTTAATCTTGGAAGGGTCCTCTAATTTGAGATGTGTCTTCCTAATATGGCAAAATACATTGATATGCTCATATCTCATGCAATAATGACATTGGAGTTCAGACTTGTGAGTCTTTCTCCTATGCACAACCATAGTATGAGTAGGGGAGCTTCTCATACTTGGGTGATGATAGTGTATGCAAGTGCATGAGTAATTAAGATTATAAGAGAATTTATTATGTTTGTGTGATTGAACATGCTTGTTGTTATAAATGTAAGCATATTTTGCTCTTTGAGCCTTGACTCTTGAGCATTGGGGGGCCTTTCCTTTACCCTTAAGCATAAGTGGCTTAGTGCTAGAGGCACCTCTATTCTCCATGACCTCAGCATTTGAAGGTTAAGGTGTTGATGCTCTAATGAATGTAGTGGGTGAAGAAGTAGGTGAAGAGTCATTGAAGCCTAAACCATGTCTAACTAATTGAGGTCTTTAAGATACAATAAGTGTATCCAAGGCTTCCTTCCCCTTATGAAATTAGAGATGGAATTTCTAAGTTCTATAACTTCATCCTTTAAAGAATCATTTTCCTTTCTCAAAGAGTTAAGAGAGGATGAAGACTTAGAAAGACTTTCTAATGGCTTTTTGAGTTCTTCATTAGAAGTCCTCAATTCACTTACAAGATCATTTATGGATTTAAATTCATCCTCTAGTTTGGAACATTTTTTCTTATAAGTTTTCATTTGTGACTTATATTTATCACATTTCAAAGTAAGAGCTTCTAAAAGCTCATCATCTATATCATTAAATGTATCATAATCATTATAAGAGTGTGGATAAGTACTTACTTCTTTGGAGAAGTCCTCTTGAGCCATAAAGCAAAAGTTTGCTACTTTATCTTCTTCTTCTTCATAACTTGAATCATTATCCCAAGTAGCCTTGAAGTTCTTCTTCTTTTACTTGTGATGATATGAAGACAAATTTCTTTGGATTCTTTTTTCTCTTCTTTTTTTCATTAACTCCTTGGTCCTTCTTGATAGTTTAGCAAGCTTTTTTTCTTCTTCATCACTTTCATTGGAGTCATTTGAGCTTGAATAATCTTCTTGAGCTTTGAAAGCCAGAGCTTTCTTTTCTTCTTTATTTCTTTGCTCTCTTATCTTCTTCATTTCTTCATCTTTCTTGATAGCCATCTCATGGGTGAGAAGCTTACCAATGAGGGCATCGATTGAGACTTTCCCAATCTCTAGATTGGACTCTTGAATACTGCATACTCTTGCACCAAATTTATTTAATGAAAGAGATTTAAGGATTTTAGTATTTACCTCATATTTAGTAAGAATCCTTCGAAACTTTTTCATATTTGCGACAATTGAGAGGAGTCTATTTGTCATTTTGGTGATGCTTTCATGGCCTTTAATCATGAAGAACTCCCACTTTATCACATACATCTCCAACCTACTTGATTTCACAAGAGTTGTGCCCTCATGATAGTTTTCTAATGTTTTTCATATGACATGTGCAGTTTGACAATGTTTGATTCTTCATGTTTCTTCTTTTGACATGGAGCTTAGAAGAATAGACATTGTCCTCTTGTTCTTTTCATTTGCCTTCCTTTGTACTTCACTCCATTCTTATCTTGCAATTGTCTCCTATACTCCTTCAACCATCCTTGTTGGAGGCTTCCACTCTTCAAGAATATAATCCCATAAGTTGATGAGATCACTATCAAGATAGATCTCCATTTTATGCTTCCAAAGAGCATAATCATTGCCATCAAAGTGAGGATTAAGATGAAAGTGGACTCCTTCTTGTGTCATTGATCTTTTCTCACACAATTAAGGCTTGAATTGAGATTTGGCTTTGATACCAATTGTTGGCCCTAGTGCACCAAGAAAGGGGGGTTGAATTGGTGGCAAATTTGAACTTTTGATTTGGAGGAAACTCACAAAAATGAAAGATTAGAGAAAGGGGTAGGAGAAGAATGAACACAAGACTAGTGTTTTACAAGCTCACACTCAACTTAGTGTTTAGACTCACACCAAACCTTACAACTTATGTTTTCTAGGCTCACACAAAACCTTTTACAAGTGTTTTCAAGGCTCACACTAAAACCTCTCACAAGTGTTTTTAAGGCTCACACTAAAACCTATACAAGAGTTTTCTAAACAAGGGCTAACTCTCAAACCCAACCCAAAAGGTGTTTAAAGCTCACACCAAACTATATACAAAGAAATAAAGAATTAAAGATGAGAATTAACTTAGCAAGAGTTTTGGCACATATCAAATGGTTATCCTCTTGTATTCAAGTCCATTTGGTGGTATATTTATAGGCAATAACTACCAAAGAGACGTTACAAATAAACTATATCCAAATCTCCAAGTTGTACTAGACATATCTTCCATTAAATGCTCGTCAGATGAAATTCGCGATCGAGACTACTGTGTCTAACGGCTAGTCCACGTGGCATTAAACTATTGGTATTTTCAAAAACTAGCTGTTAGATCTTTCTAACGGATCTTAAACTTCGCGGTCGCTATTTTCCTTTTTCGGACGTTATTTTCACCGTGAAATCGTCTGTCTAACATGAAGATGTTGTTTCTGAGATTAGCGGTCATTACTGAAATTCGCGGTCGCTATTTTCGAAAGCAGATTTTCATACTTGGAGTTTTTTACTTCTAATCACTTTTATTCAACTCCTAATGAGATTCTATCTTAATATTTGAAAAAACAACACTTAAAATTGATATTAAAACCTTTCAATCTATATTGTCAAGATCAAAAGAGAGTTTTTAATTAGGTTTAAATAACCTAGTCCAACAAATTTAAAAATAAAAAAAAAATGATAATCGTATAGAGGAGATCCAACAAATAAAGAAAGAAAAATTAAATAAACTCATCAAGATTATTTAAAAGAAATAAAAAAAAAATTATAACAAAACTTACCTCTTTAACTTTGTAGATCTAGCTTCAAACCAATGTCACTCTATTTTGGAAAAATTGATGCAGCCAAAATGATGGAGATGATGGATGTAGATGTCACGGAGAAGGAGAATTCATATTGAAGATATGAATTTGATCCAGATTGAATATGGTGCATTGGGTTGCTCTTTGAATTGTCGGTGTTAGATTTGTGAATATTTATGGGCAAAATTATAATTTCATAAAAATTTCCATAATCTCTCTTATTTTCTCTCCATATTGGAGAGAACATTGATGGTGGAAAATAAATTTTTTTTTTTTTTACTCTTATTTTCCTTCGTTTCCCAAATAAGGTAAAATGAATTTCATTCCTTATTTTTCACTCTTATTTTACCTTCTCTCTTATTTTCTTCCCTCTCAAACACTGCATAAGAGAGAAGTAAAGGAAAATATGTCTTGCCATAAAAACAATTATAAATATCAATGTTTCTAAAAATTAGCGAGTGAATACGATTATGATATTTTTTTTCTTAATTTGAATATGATCACATAATTTAGAATATTTTGTTACAATTATAAATTTCAAAATTGAAATTCTAAGTTTTTGTTGAAATTTTTAAAAGAGAAAGATAAAATTAGTTTTAATTTTCTTTTGTCATTCAATTTTTTTTAAAAAGGAAATATTAAATTTTAAAATTGATTTAAACACTAAAAACTATTTTGATAGTCAAATTTATATATATTAAAAAATTTGTATATATCTCAATGTATATACCTAATTAATCATTAACTAACAGAAAATATTTTATGTAAATAAAGAAAACTATAATCATTATAATTGTAGTTCGATAAATTAAGTTGCATTGTCATACAACAATTATTTATTTTATTTTATTAGTTTTTAAAATTATTACATTGTTTTAAAAACTACTGCATATAAAATTTTATTATATATTAATTAATTATTTCATTTCATTAGTTTATATAATTGATAATCATCTTTAAAATTTTAAGATAATCAAAATTTAACTTGAAATTAAATAATAATTATAATATAATATAAATTTTATATTAAAAATATTTTTTCAAGTAGAAAATTATAATCAATTATTTTTTAAAACTTTAATATAATATAAATTATATATTCCCTTCATTCAAATATTGTAGGCCACCATTTTTTTTACACAAGGATTAAGGAAATTATGTTTTGTTAGTTAATAGTCACTCTTTTTACTAAAATATTATTTGACACTATTTATTGTACTTTCTTGCAAAAATAATGGGTTATTGAAAAAAAATGAAAAGTCTATATAAAGATGACTTTTTATTTTTAGTATAAAATTTTATTAATTACTGAATACTGAAATATCAAAGAAAAAGTTATAGGAAATTGCAATTCAAAGCAATTAAAAAAGGTTCAATTATTAGTCTAGATATATTGAGTAACTAATGAACGAGTAAATTTGATAATTTATAATTAAATTAATATTTAAATATGAAAATGACTTATTTTTTGATTTTTTTAAAAAATATTATTTATAATACTCATTTCATTCCAAAATAGATATCGTTTTAAAGATAAATTTTTGTTTTATAATACTTGACCTTTTATAATTTTCAATGAATATTAATTGATTTTGTCGACTCTATCTTTTATGTCTTTCATAATAATTATTTTTTTAAAATGTATAATAATTTATAAAAATAATTAATTGAGAGTAATATAATTTTTTATATATAATAATATTTATTAAATATAATTCTTAATATGTGTGAAAAGTTTTAAATGACATCTATTATGGAATAGAAAAAATATT
This sequence comes from Omphalea diandra, assembly GCA_949677035.1. NCBI lineage: Eukaryota > Viridiplantae > Streptophyta > Magnoliopsida > Malpighiales > Euphorbiaceae > Omphalea > Omphalea diandra. The sequence goes on along the minus strand of CATIWR010099621.1, from coordinate 14,915 downwards.
AAAATAGAGAAAGTATTAAAATTATAATGAAATTATGCACAATCAGTACTAATATATTTAGTTAGCCATTAATAAGTAATGGAGAATGATGAGGCAGTGACGGGGCTAGTTTTTAGACTAGACCAAAAAAAAAAGGGGCTTGGGGCAATTGGGTTTCGGGTTGGCATTAACGATGTTACGTTATGTGGACAAATGTAGACAGGAAGACCAAGGGGCTGCCGGATTTCCTTGACTGTTAGGGTTTGTTTGGATTGAAGAGTTATAAAAAAATTGAAAGAATTATTAATGAAATGGAATGAATGAATTTAATTTGAAAAAAATTGTTAAATTACATGTATATTTAAGATGATAGGAATAAAAATAAATGGTTTGAGATTAATTATGATTGTTTGCAATGAAATGAAATACTAATTTAAAAATTGATAAAAATACTCTTACATATACTAATTCAACAAATTAAATGATTTTAAGCTAATTATATTATGTAAATAAATTATGTTAAATAAATATTTAAGAAATTTAATTAAATTATATCAAGAGTATTGATTTATTTAAATTTATTTAAATTAATAATTAATTTAATTTAATTAATAATATTACGTGACTTGATTAAGTCTAATGTATTTAATTATAAGAAATTAAATTCTCAAATGAGAATAATTTTATTAATTTTAAAAAATCAAATCATTTATGAAAAATATTTTATATTATAAAAATAATTAATTATAAATAATTTATTATTAAATTTAATCATTTAATTTTGAGCCCTTACCCTCGGGGCCCTAGGCTTACGACAATGCCTTGAGCCGCCCCTCAACAATATAATGACGGATCATTATGAATTTCAGTATTGGACCCAACACAGCACGTCTGTGTTGACCCCGCTTTCCGTTGTCCGTATTGTGGGCGTAGGGAATGTCTCATCAATGAAATGCCAACTTTCTGACGAAAAATTTAAAACCTTAGGCCACGAAACGGGTTTTACAGCGCTCGATACTGCCATTGACGTCTCATTTCACCTTGTACACTCATTTGGAGGTTGTTCTAGTTGGGATAATTTGTATTGTCTCGCATTGAGTCGTGTTTAATTATATTGTATTAAAATATTAATATAATATAAAATATTTAACTTAAATATAACTCATTTAATTAATAATATTAAAATTTTTAATTTAAACACTGATATATTTATGAAGTAATTTATATGATACAATTTGTATAATTTATTTAATTAAGATTGTCATAACAGATATTATCGTGTTATGACATAAAAATGTATATTTAATCTAAAAATATATAAAAAAATTAAATTTTTCATTAAAAATATTTATATATTAAGAAAATAGAGTAGAGAGCAACAATCCAAATAAATATAAAGTATTTTTTCTTATATGTACACATATTTACTTAAATCGTATTTAAATATATATTTTCATATTGTGTATTATATGTTAACTTATTAAACTGATTATATAATTATATTTAATTATGTCTATTACAAATTAGATGAGTCAATTCGTTTAAATTTATTTTTTTTTTATTATGTCATAAATAACTCAATTCATTTATAACTTGAATTTACGTCAAACTCAAATGTATTTAACAACGCCAAATTAATCAAATTATGTCAAAGATTACCAACATTAATTGTGATTCTTATGTCTAAAGAAGGTGGAACAAACGTCCATTTTTCTTTTGCAATCAAAGCCTCATATCGAGTTCACGGCATTTTATTTAACCAACATAGTTTGTGAGTAGCAAGATTAAGAGATTAATCAACTTGTGTCAAAGATTACCAACATTAACTATGATTCTCATGTCTAAAAAAGATGGAACAAACGTCCATTTTTCTTTTGCAATCAAAGCCTTATATTGAGTTCATGGCATTTGATTTTACCAACATAGTTTGTGAGCAGCAAGATTCAAATCGAGTTAATTTTAAATTAAATTATTTTTAGATTTTATTTTGTAGATGAGTTTGAATTAAGTTATTTTGAGTTATGAATATATCGTTTGAGTTCATAAATCAATATGTAGAAAATTGAATATTTTTAAATTATTTTAAATTATAGATCAAATCAGATCACTTGTAATTATGTAAAAACTCTGTTTTTTATAAATATATTTTTTTAAAAAAAGATCTAAAATATTAGAATATTTAAATTGAACTAAACTGATCTATTAGGTTTTTTTATTTGAACTAGATCAATGTAAAAATTGATTCAATTTTAGATGAATATTTTTTTATTCAATTTGATATTGATTATTTTAATTTTTTGAATATTCAATTTTTTATCCGATTCTAAATAATTTCAAATAATTATTTCAAAACCAAACTTAATCACCACTACCACGTCCATCCTAATAAGCAGGACTGACCATGTAGGGCTCCCTCGCCGCAAGTTGTCCATTCATGTTCCATTAATTTATATACTATTTGATCAATTAATACATATAATTAATTATAATTTAAAATTTTATTATACAAAAAACTTTTAAATTTATCAAGTTAATTTTTTAACAAATAAAAATTATAACTATTAATTTATGATATAAAATTATTCAATCAAATAAAAATAAATAAAAATACAAAAAAGTTGAAAATTATTCTTGAACTTGACAATCACGGTTTGAACACTTTTCCTATCAAGACATTAAGAACTTCAAGATGTAAATAGACTCGAACTATGGAGGACATATGATATTACTCTGATTAGTATAGGTCAAGTCTACTCTACTTGTCGAAAGTTCAATTCGGCACTATGAGCCAAGCTCAATCTACTTATCATAAGTTCAACTCATTATAAGTGGGATAACAACTAAATAATCAACTTAGCTCAACCTACATATGCACCTCTTTAGCTCATTTATAGTTCAGAAGCATAATTTTCTTTAAGAAACATTGTCATTCTCAAGAAGTATCACATGTTTTAGAAAATATCATCTACTTTAGGAAGTATAGCTAATTCTTATCTTATAAAGATAGTTCATATGAATCCCAATATAAAGAGTCTTAACTAAGTATTTCATTTATTATATTATATATTATTACTCTTACAACACTATAAAAAAAAATTGGATTTAGCTACTGTCACAAACTAGTCACTAAGCCCTGATCTGGTAGTCACTAAAGCCTTGGCAACTACCTTAGCGACTATAATTGTGTAGTCATTATTTTCCTAGTTACGAAAATGAAATTAACGACTAGATAGTAGCTATTTAGCTACTACACGGTTGTGGTCGCCAAGTTAGTCGCTAAATAGCGATTATCCAATTGCAGTAGCTACAAAGAAAAAAGTAGTAACTAATTAATGGTGTAGGCAACTAAGGGGACTTAAAATAGCGACTCATTAGAGACTAACAACTATAGTTGCTAATAGATAATTTAGCGACTAATGATACTATTTAAAGAATAACTTTTGTATTCTCTAAATAGAGACTACTATACATATAGTCTCTAAATAGAGACTGATTAGCGACTAAATTTTGTAGTCGCTAAGCCGTACATTCTAGCTACTAAAATATGTATAGTAGCTAAATAGAGTCTACTTAGCTATTATATATGGTAGTCACTAAGATCTCTTTTTTAGCTATTATCTATTATAGTCATTAATTTATTTTTAATTATTTATTGATAATATTTATTATTGATTAATAATTTTTTATAATATTTAATTTAATTATTAATATTAATAATTAATATTATTTATTGATATTATTAATTAAATTTAATATTGCAAAAAATTGAAATGAAATGAAATTATAATATCCTATTAATAGAATAAAGAAGAAATACATTAAAATTTTATGTCTTAAAAGAAAAAGTAGAGTTAAAATCTTCATCACACATTTTATAATTAAAAATAATAATAAAACAATAAACTAAAAGTCCTTTGCAAGTGGGTTGTCATTGGGCAGGTCCACTGTGAGCAGATCATCTAAAGTCTCAGGGGCAACTGAACATATATCTGATAGGGGCACTTGTGATGATCTGGCTAAAATAGCAACGGGAGCTCTCATCTCATCGAGCTGCTCTTGTAGCAACTTGAGCTTCTTTTTTTACCTCTTTCTAGATCTTCTCATTTAGTTATCGATCAGTCATAGAAGAGGATGTAATAGACTGACAAAAGGTGTTTGTTGTGTACGTTGAAGAGTAATCACCTAACATATATACCGACCGTCTACGCTTTTCATATGTTATCATAACTTGTAAGAAGATTGCATCTTTATAGACAGTGATGTCAATCTTTTCCCCTGCTTCTTGTCTTTTTGCAATTTGTTGTTTTAGAACTACAAAAGAAGGAAGAAAAGGAAAATAAAAGCCTAACACAAACTTATTGCTCTTTACCAAATTCCAAGTTCTAAACACGAAAACTAGCATCCAACACTTGATATCCAATTGAAAAGTTCCCCTTCACTATATCTTGCATGCCTCCATTCCATTCAACACTTGACTATCTAATTAATTTATAAAAGTCACCTAATTATATAACCCTTCTAAAAAGGGTAAACAACCCAACAATGTTATATAAACTACCAAACCCATACTTAAACAATCTTAAACAAACCAATTTGCTTCTTATTAATATAATAATAAACGCATTCAAAGGAAGCTAAATGCTCTAATTACCATTTACAAGACTTGGAAATACTACACTTTTTTTGCATTAAATGTAAGAAATACATTAAAATTTTATGTTTTAAAAGAAAAAAAATACATTTAAAGTCCTCATCATGCATTTTATAATTAAAAAACAATAAAATACTAAACTAAAGGTCGTTTGCAGGTGAGTCGTCTTTGGGCAGGTCAACTGCGGGCAAATCATCTAAAGTCTCAAGTGCAACTGAACCTGTATTTTATAGGGGCACCTGTGATGATCTAGATAAAATAACAACTAAAGCCCTCATCTTATTGAGTTCCTCTTATAGTGACTTGACCTTATTTTTTACATCTTTCTGGATCCTTTCATTTAGTTGTTGATCAGTCATAAAAGAGGATGCAATAAACTGATAAGAGGTATTTGTTATGTACATTGAAGAGTGATCATCTAACTCATATATCGACCATCGATGCTTTTTGATATGCTATCACAACTTGTAAGAAGATCACATCTTCATCGACAGTGGTATCAACATCTTCCCTGCTTCTTGTCTTTCTGTAATCTGTTGTTTTGTAACTACAAAGGGAGGAAGAAAAGGAAAATAAAAAGTCTAACACCAAACTTATTGCTCTTCACCAAATTACATGTTCTAAACACGAGAACTAGCATTCAACACGTGACAATCTAATTACTTTATAAAAGTCACTTAATTATATAACCCTTCTCAAAAGGGTAAACAACCCAACAATGTTTTATAAATTGTCAAACCCATACTTAAACAATTTTAAACAAACCAGGCGACTTCTTATTAATATAATAATAAACACATTTAAAGAAAGTTAAATGCTTTAATTACTATTTACAAGACTTGGAAATACTATAATCTTTTTACACTAAATGTTCATCATCCACCTAATTACACAGTTCACAAACTTGTAAAGATTCCACTTAGACAAATGATCAAACATTCTAGGCGCATAATTCAAACATGAAAACATCATAAGACAAGACACACTAATAATGGTAGCAATAAAGAAAGATAAAAGCCCAAAGAGAATACAAGGTCGTTAGTTTTTACCTGAATTCCATCGAAGCATCACTTATTCAACGGTCACCGAAGAGTTAATGAGATTAGGAGAAAGCTACTATCACTTACAGCATAATAGAGTGAAAGAAATATTAAAAATCTTGCCAAGCACTTTTGTAATCCATAAAATTAAATTTAATATTGCAAAAAATTGAAATGAAATGAAATTATAATATCCAATTAATAGAATAAAGAAGAAATACATTAAAATTTTATGTTTTAAAAGAAAAAGTATAGTTAAAGTCATCATCACGCATTTTATAATTAAAATAATATTAAAACAGTAAACTAAAGGTCGTCTGTAGGTGGGGCATCTTTAGGCGGGTCAACTGTGGGCTGATCATCTAAAGTCTCAAAGGCAATTGAACCTGTATTTAATGGGGGCACCTGTGATGATCTAGCTAAAATAGCAACTAGAGCCCTCATCTCATCGAGCTGCTCCTGTACCAACATGACCTTCTTTTTTAACTCTTTCTGGATCTTCTCTTTTAGTTATCGATCAGTCATAAAAGAGAATGCAATAGACTGACAAGATGTGTTTGTTGTGTACACTGAAGAACGATCACCTAACCTATATACCAATTGTCGACGCTTTTGATAAGCTGTCACAACTTATAAGCAGATCGCATCTTCATCGATAGTGGTGTCAATCTCTTCCCCTACTTCTTGTTTTTCAACAATCTGTTGTTTTGCAACTACAAGGGAAGGAAGAAAAGGAAAATAAAAAGTCTAACACCAAACTTATTGCTCTTCACTAAATTCCATGTTCTAAACATGAAAACTAGCATCCAACACTTAACAATCCAATTACTTTATAAAAGTCACCTAATTATATAACCCTTCTCAAAAGGGTAAACAACCCAGCAATGTTCTATAAACTGCCAAACCCATACTTAAACAATTTTAAACAAACCAGTCTACTTCTTATTAATATAATAATAAACGTATTCAAAGGAAGCTAAATACTCTAATTATCATTTACAAGACTTGGAAATACTACTCTTTTTGCACTAAATGTTCATCATCCACCTAATTACATAGTCCACAAACTTGTAAAGATTTCACTCAGACAAATGATCAAACATTTTAAGTGCATAATGCAAACATGAAAATGTCATAAGACAAGACGCACTAATAATGACAACAACAAAGAAAGATAAAAGCGCAAAGAGCATAAAAGGTTGTTAGTTGTTACCTTAATTCTACCAAAGCATTGCTTATTCGATGGTCACCGAAGAGTTAATGAGATTAGGAGAGAACTACTATCACTTACAACATAATAGAGTGAAAGAAATATTAAAAATCTTACCAAACACTTTCACAATCCACAGCTTAACAGGTCATCATTCAAAGGAAGCTATTATTACTTACAACGTACATAAAATTTATGAAGAAGAAAATGAGAAGAGAGAAATAGAGATAGAAAAAAAGAAAATAGTCTCGACAAACTAACATAATAAAAGCAAAAAGGGGAGGAAAAAAAACTTGAGATCTAATTTAGGAGCCAATTAGTTGTAGCAAGATAATTTGACATTCCAATTTTAGACATTTCCATTTTCTCAAGAACAAAACAAAAAGTTCAAGAAAAAAAAACAAACCCAAGATATACCAAAAAAGAAGCAAAAGCATTTTCAAAAAATAAATAAATTGCACTGATCAGATGTAGATCATCATAATGTGCATTAGAATCAATTTTTTTTCTTTTAACTAAGGTATAAAAATGGCTAGTCAATCATCACAAACATAACTTAATTCAATATTTTATGAAAAATCAACATGTACATCATTTCACTTCAATTGCATATAAAGTCTTTTGTTTAGTGTAGCAAATAATAATTCCTAAAATTCAATTTAGTTTAGCCCACTAGATATTTGGGCAAGTTAAGAATTGAAATCACATTCCTCACTAATATACAAAAATCCACAAAGAAAGAGAGAGACAACCATTAACTGGCCTGCCATTGGAGCAAGTAAGCAAATTGAAATAAGATGCTTTCAAAAAGGAAAGGGAATTGGAGAAAAAAAGGAGGCACTTGTATCAAACAAAAACAAACACAACCTGAGTTTTCAAAGAAGGTCAACTTAGTGGTGGTTATTGGATAGCTAACATGGATATTAATGAAAGGGTGGAAGGTAGAAGGTGGAAGAGCATGCAGGACGACCTAATGGGTGAGTTGGCATAAAGATGTCCTATCAGTTACAATTAAAATTCATTTGCAAACCCTATTGCACAGAAATCCATAAATTAAAAATGAATCACTTCTTTACAAACTTAATAAGTATGGAATACAACATGAAGCCAAAAATTTTGTGAAATTCATCTGTTCTAAACATTATGTTGACCACATTAGCAATTAACCATAAATCATTTTTAAAACAGTGATAAAACTGATATTAGAGGTAAAGGAAAAGGGTTAAGATAAAAATATCAATTTAATCTATAGCTTAAGATATAAAAGGTTCCTAGGAATTCATAAAAATTGTATTTAAATTTAAAATCTTTTATACTGAAAAACCTTTGGGCTGCAACAAAGAAGTTAAACGAGTTCAAAACATCTTCATCTTCTTCAAAACAACTAATTTGATCCTTCCTTTTTCAAATACTAAAAGAAAGGTTTTTAATTCAACTTCTAAACTAATTAAAAGCTCAATAACATCACCAAATCAAAATACCTAAACACTTGACCAACATCACCAAATAGCATTTGCAGAATTAGTAAGGAAAACAAAATCCTAAATTATTAATGAATTATTAACTTCCACAACTGAAATGCAACAAACAAGCAAACTAACTAAAAACACAGAAACAATGTACCTAAAATTTACGAAGAAGAAAAATGTGAAGAGAGAAATGAAGATAGAAAGAAAGAAAAGAGTCTCGACAAATAAACATAATAAAAGCAAAAAGGGGAGGAAAAATAAATAAATTAGAGACCTAACTTAGGAGTCAATTAGTTCCAACAATATAATTTGACATTTTAATTTCAAACATTTCCATTTTCTCAAGAACCAAACAGAAAATTCAAGAAAAATAAAACAATAAAACCCAAGATGTACCTGTAGAATCTTGCTTCATAAAATCTAGGAGTCAATTGGTTGAGGATTCACAAAATCTTGCTTTTGATAACACTCCTAACTTGAGCAACACCATTAGAATCTCAAAGAATGAAACCACAACTGTTAGGGTTTGCAAAGCAATCTAGCAACTTATTGAAAGGAGATTGAAGAGATTGAAGGGGGCAGTGAAATGATAGTGCTTTTACTAGGGCATATTGAGAGGAGGTATAAGAGAAGAAATGGCATGAGGGAGACAAGAAAAGGAAAAAAATGAGAAGAGGAGGAATGGTGTGACAAGACAAAAATGGAAAAAAAAAAAAAGAAGACCCACCAGTTATTTTTTTTAAAGTTAATAGCCACTCCTTATCTATTACATGAGAGTAGGAGCTAAAATTAACGACTACAACATGTCTACTTGTTAAGCTACATCCTCAATTTATTTTCATTTAGCTACTACACAATATAAGCGACTAACAACAAACTAATAACTAAAGTTTATCATTATAATATTCTAAATATTATATACAATGTTTAGAATGTAATACATTATATATAATATTAATATATATTATATATAATAAATAATATTAATATACATAATAAATAATATATATAATATTAATATACATAATAAATAATATAAATAACTATATTATAACATATTATAATTACACTATATTTAATAATATAAAATAATATTAATACTAATATTATATGCCATATATGATATATTAATATTATAATTACATATCATAATTAATAATATAATATTTTATTGCATATAATTAGCTAATCCTTAGCTACTAAGACAAGGAGTGGCTAAACTTAGTCACGAATAAATGTTAGTAGCTAAGCTTTTACGTATTTTATTTGTTGTTAGCTACTACCACCGTATAGCGACTAACCATTACTAATAGCTAATTCATGGACTTTAGAGACTGATTATCTACTAAAACATCCAGTAGCTAACCTTAACGACTAACAAATGTTAGTAGTTAAGCGAATACAAATTTTATTTGTCTTAGCTACTACAACAGACAGTCGCTATTTAGCGACTACGGACTATTAGTAGATAATTCATGAGCTTTAGCGACTGATTTGCTATTAACCTAGTTAGTAGCTAAGGTTAGTGATTAATTGTAGTTAGTCGCTAAATACTGAGTGGGAAAAATTTATTTTGAGTTATATTTTCAGTCTCATTTTAGCTACTACTTTACTTGTAATCGTTACTTAACGACTACATAATTATTACATTTTAGTAGTTGGTGCCTTCAATTTAATGATTAGTTATTATCTGTTTAGTCACTAAATTTCAAGTATTCATTCTTTAATCTCTATTTAGTTGTTAAATAGTTACTAACACATGTAGTTAATTTTTAATTGTAATTTTTATATTTTCTTGTAGTGCAAAAAACAACCCTAACTTAATCATCAAAGTGAACATCCGACACAAGACCAAACTCCCTTTACAACTTTTCCTTATTTTGCAACTCAAGTGAAGAAGACCACTAACTACCAACTCAACATTATCAAAATCATCATTTTTTATTTTTCAATAAATAATCAGATAGGGCTAGATTTCATATATTTTTATACTATATATATTATTTATGTATCTTCATTGATACAAATCTAATGTTTGTTTGTATTTTTGTTCATTTTTTAAGATTATATATACTTTATTTAAGAGATTATTCAATCTTTATGAGAGTTTAATTTATTCTTAAATTATATATGAGTATCTTTAAATTTTTTAATGGTTGTATCTAATTTATTAATGATATTTAGACTATTGAAATCAATTAAAAGTATATAGTAATTAATTTCTAGTTTATAATAATCATTGAATAGACTGTGTCTCTTATTGAGTTACACTTTTAATTGCTCTAATATTTTTGATTAAAGAATGTTATGGATAGTATACGTCTTGATGTATAGTGATTGTCATTGTATTCATTAATTAAGAAATCTAATTTATCAAACTTATAATAAAATTTTATATTCTACTAGAAAAAATTATTTAATTAGTCACATATTTTAATAAATATTCTAATTTTATTAATGTTAATAAATGTATTTTAAATAATATATTCAATATAATTAACACAACACACGAATTATTATCTAATTTTTACTCAATATTAAAGATTAATGACCTGCTAATTTATAACATGCTGCTGAATATAACTATGAATCTAACAATTATTTTATGAATTGTTATATTTAAAATTTATTTTAATTGAAATATTTTGTTATTTATTACCTTCTAAATAGATTTTGTTATTCTCTAAAAATATTTTTGAAGAAATTTTAAAATTATAAAATTAATTCTAGTTTTGAACTCTATTTTAGATGAGTATTTATTTATCATTATCAAATAATTATACTGATAATATATATTTTTGATAAATAAAAATATAATAAATTTTAATATTATCATGTGATAAATATGGGAATAATTAAATATTTAATTATGCTAATAATTAAATATTTAATTTATTTAATTATTAAAAATTAATATGAAAATTAATAACAGAGAAAATTTTTTATAAAAAATAATTTAAAAATTTTAATAATCCAAAATATTCTCCATAAAAAAATAATTAAAAAAATTTCATATTGATTATCTTTAGGATTTTAACAAAAATAAATATTTAATTTTTTGTATAACAAAAATTAAAATAATTAGTAAAAAATAAAATAATGAATTTTTTATTTTTCTCAAAAATAATATAGGAAAACATGAAAAAAAAAAAACCATGCATCTGGGTGTTGCCTCTTTCCTTTCTAATCCCACAAAACTATATCCATTCCTTACGTTTCTGGTTATCCAAGTTTCGATCTACTGATCTATGAACCAAAAATTTTAATGCTTACGGTCCGCCACGTGGACAATTATGTGTGATGGTGCAGGATTCATTCACGACTTCTTATCCACACAATAACGGCAACAAATTTGCATAGATAGAGCATTTATATAATAAAAATTATTTAATATTTTTATTAGTACATTTTTATTTATATTAAATATATATTATTATTTTGTATATTATCCATGTTGAAATCTTTGTGTAGACTAATATTAATTATGAGTTTATTTTAATTATTTATAAAATGGACTAAATAATATAGTTTATTGATTGGGGTAAGTCCAATTAAAATGTGACCAATTGAGTTATGGACTTATTACGCCTTTTGTGGGTCGATATGAAAAGCGATCAGTGTAGACCTATTTTAACATGGACTTGTGATGAATGAGTCTGTTAAAATTTATTATAAATAATTTAGCTCTCATCTTTTGCCTTCATAACAAAAACTCTAGTTGCTACGCCCATTGTAGTCGTCTTTGAGAAGGTCAATGAGAGGAAAACCTACATTTCTTTTTCAATCTTTCTGACATATTATCCCAGTGTTCAATTTTTAGTGATTGCAATATGGTGCAGAACAATTTAGGACCCCACGCGCAAACAGGTACGTAATTTGTTTCTGCTTAATTATTTTAATTAGTGTTCTAAATTCATATACTAGATCATGAACAAAATTATTACATGTGGTATCAAAGCTTAGATTGTACATGATTTAGAACCCTAAATATTTTGTATTGTTAAACAAAAAAAAAATATTATTTTGATAACCGATGTTGTTGTATCGATTTACTATATATGTGTTTGCTCCTACTATAACAAGTTATTCGCTTAACTCAGACGGTTGGTGTGGTGCGGAGAGTTTGATATGTCGCGGGTTTGAAACCCACATAAGCTAAATCCTTACGTTTCTACCAATTTTTTTTTCTTTCTTCTTCTGCGATTAGAAAAGCTTTCTCTTTTTTTTTTTTGGTCCCAAAACCCAGCTACGCAAGTGAATCGGACCTTCTCCATAATCGGCTTCCGATGCCGACAGGTAAACACACACCTTTAGCCGAACAGAAGCCTCGATTTTGTCCTTTCTTTTCTGTTCCAATTTCGCTCCCAAAAGTCGGTGGTTGTGGTTCCAATTTAGTCATTTAGTCTTTGTTTTGTGTTGATTGTGTTGTGATGTTTGTTTTATGTTGATTTGGTTGTTTTTTTGGGCTTGTCAATCGATGAACACCAAATAGATTGTACGATTGGTTGTTGGTTGTTACGGGCGTTCTGTGTTGTTTGATTGTTAATGATGGTTGATTCATTCGGCGACTCAGTTTGGCCGCACCTTAGTCGATTTTTGGATATGTGATTCTACAAAAAAAAAACAAAACAAAACAAAAGGGAAAAGGGAGGGTGTCGTGGGTCTCGAACCCACGACCCCCAAGTCTCGCTACCTAAGCTTTGCCGACTAAGCTAAATGATTTATTTGTTAATTTCCTATGCAAACAAATATTTAGATAAGCAAAGCGTACATTCATATGCTTCACAATATATGTTTTAATTTTATTTCGATAATTATTAACATATATGTATATAGTTAGGTGGTTTATATATAGGTTAATTGTCAGTTTATTATTTAGTGATATTAATTTTGTGATAAATTTAAATAAATAAATAATAAATATTTGTTTTGCACATATATGAGAAAATAATCATGTGTTTGAAATTAAGGTATATCGTGTTTGGTACCTTGTGTATATTTTTGAAATATATATTTGTGTTTAGTATGTATTTTAACTGGGCTATTGTAAATCTCTAATTAAAAATCATTTTATGGGTTGATGTGGGTGTTACCGCCAAAGTGGGACATCCATTGAAATTTGTAGAGTTATTTTTAATTTTTGCAAAGAGATAATTTCAAATCAATGTATATAATGATCTGCCCAAAAGTGGGTTATTAGATGCATTGATTTTGGGAGAGCTTATTGAGATGAAGCTATTTATGCTTAAAGGTGCATTAGTCTAGAGAGTCTGTCTACCTAAAGGGGATAAATTTCTCGAAATAGTGTGATCTCAATTGTGTGATTCATAACTAGAAATTCTATTGCATGTGCATGTTCTGCCCAAAGGGGAATATGTAGTGACACTAAAATTTTCTAGATTGTGTAAATTATAAATTTGTTTTTTGTACATAGCCTAATTCTAATACATGTTTTTGCTTTGTCACAAACAGTCTCCTTTAGTTTCAACAACAGTACTGCGACTATTGAACTCTTGACTAACACCAACTTTAAGAGGTGAAAAGATGACGTTTTATTTGTCCTTTATGAAGATGAGTCTGCTAAACCCACCCGTGAGAGTAATGTTGATGAAAAAGAACTACATGCCAATGGAAGAAATCGAATCGTCTCAGTCTTATGGCCATGAGGAAAACTATTCCTGAATACCTTAGGAGTAGTTTGCCCACTGATGTTACTGCCACAACTTTTTTTGCTGTTGTAGAAGATAAATACTTTGTATCTGATAAAGCTGAGGCTAGGACCCTAATAAGTCAATTAACCGGTATGAGATATAACCATAGTGAGAATGTGAGAGATTACATTCTAAATATGGTTCACCTTCAAACCAAACTTAAGGGTCTTAAACTTGAGATTTCTGATGAATTTATTATTCACCAAGCTTTAAACACCTTGTCTCCTGAATTCTGCCAAATCAAGTCTGCCTATAACACCCAAAATACTACTTGGACTATTAATGACCTTGTAACCAAATGTGATACTGAGAAAAAGAAAATCAGGAAAGAAAAAGGTGAGATTGTCATGCTACTGACACAACCTAGGGTTGATCCTAAAAAGGATAGAGGTAAGTTTAAGCCTAATTATTATGCTCCTAAAAGAAAAAAGAATTTTAAATGGCATGGTAGGAATTAGACTAAGAAAGGAGGAGATTTTAGGAGTGTCCACAAAAGTAAAGTGAAATGTTTCTTTTGTCATAAAGAAGGTCATATGAGAAAAGATTGTCATCAATTCACAGTTTGGCTAAAGAAGAAAGATGAAGGTATTCCTTTGACTTATGTTTGCTTTGAATCTTATATAGTTGATGTACCACCAAATTTTTGGTGGCTTGATAGTGGTGCAACTGTTCATGTTGCTATTACCTTGCAGGGGTTCATAAGCAAATGAAAGCCAAATGAAAGGGAGTCTAAGCTTCAAGTTGCAAACAATTTGAAGATAGATGTTGAGCTAGTATGAGTAGTTAGATTAGTCTTAGAATTTGGATTTTGTCTAGTTTTAGAAAACACCTTTTATGTTTCATTTTTAGAAAAAA
>CATIWR010099617.1:0-11243 GCA_949677035.1 Omphalea diandra | reverse complement strand
TTTGTCTGCTGGAGTGACATATCTCGGGACACAAAACGATAAAAAGACTGGGTGTATAACTTTTTTATTGTGTTTTTATAATATATATATATATATATATATATATATATATATATATATATATATATATATATATATATATATATATATATATGGGTGAGGGTTTAATGTTGAAGACGATTGAGATTAGTAATTAGTAGCAAAACATAACATCAAATGGAAATATAAATGCCCTACAAATTACACGTATTACTTACTATGAAGAGAAGTATTCGCACATTAAAAGAATTACATACAGAATTTGGTGTATTGATACATAGAAGAAAACCAGAATTTGGTGTATTGATACATAGAAGAAAACTTGAGCCCTCAAAGTTTATGTCTTGTTTCATGTATAATAATAATACACCCTATGTTTGTCTAGCAGTATTGAATTATCTTGATAGCCTTTTATTCTTTTTAATTATTTCTAAAGCATAAAAAAAATTACGAGATCAAATTTTATTTTTTCACAATATGATAATTCAGGATTCACGGCAGCAATTTGGTTCAAAAGTTATCTCCAAAATCTTTTCGAATCACAAATATTGTCATTAAAGTTATAACCTATATTGTTGCAGCTAACAAATTTTTATATGTAACAATAAAACTTATTTTCTATATATAAAAGTAGCTTATTAGTTTATCAAGCTGAAACTATGACTCTATAGTGTAAGAAAAGGCAATAAAAAGCGGCAACAAAAAGAACCCAATATATTCAAATTGGACTAATTTAAGATTATATCTTTTTATTAATAGACTACAGTTGAATCATTTCATATCATATGTAGATGAATTAGATCATTCAATTAAGATGTAAAAAATATATATATTTTTTAGTAATCTCTAAAAAGTGAACTGCTTTTCCATTAAAATCCTTATCACATTAGTTATAAAAGTCTCAATACATGTCACGACGATCAGCATCGACTAGCAGAATTAACATATTGGAGATAATAGATACTTATATGAACAAGTTTAGGTATTCAGACTCCTAAAATCAAATAGCGCATATGCCATATCCCTAAAGCAGTGAATTAATCACTTTTCCATTGAATATTTGCATCGTCTGGATCCATAGAACACATTCGGGATCAATTGGCAGAACTTAGAGCAGTGAACTAATCACTTTTTCATGAAAATTTGTGCCACACTAATTCTAAAAAGTCTTGATCTACACCATATATTCGAGATTGATAAAAATGAGATACACAGGGATGTTAGACACACATGAATATTTTCAAGTATTCATACTGTTACAACCAAACAATGCATAGGACCTCTTTCTGGAGCAATGAACCAACCACTTTTGGGTTAAGATTTGCGCAGCACTTATTCTAAAAGTCTCGATCCATACCACAAACCTAGGATTGACTGACATAACTCAGATATGGGGGAATGTTCAATTCTCGTATAAACATATAACACTTTGGAGCAATAAACTAACCATTTTTCACCAAGATTCGCGGGACACTGATTCTAAAAGTCTCAATTCATGTTACACTTCGGGATTAACTGGCAGAATTGACATATAGGAGGTCAAACACCCATGTCGATGTTTTTGGTGCTTAAATTGTTACGTACTCCCTTAAACAGTTAATTAACCACTTTTTCATCAAAATTTAAACTATGCCGTCCCTAAAAATCTTGATACATGACAATCGAGATTGACTGACAATACTGTGAAATAGGAGAATGCTAAATACCCATATGAGTATTTTTAGTTGCTCAAACCGTAAGAATCAAATAATTATGGTACCTCCCTACAGCAATAAATTACTTTTGGATCAAAATTCATACTTTACTGATTCTAAATGTCTTGACCTATACTACATATTTGGGATCTACTACAAAAATTGAGATAAAGAGATATCAAGCACCCATATAAATATATTTATGTGATTAGATATTTAGAATCAAACAGTGCGTTCGACAGCCCTATGAAACAGTGAACTAATCATTTTTCTGTAGAAATACACATTACACCAATTTTTACAAAGAGACGCTAAATATTCATATGAACATTTTCAAACAATCAGCAATTCCTAATAATACATATTGAGAGCTGATCCTATCAAAAATTACATTGTTTGAACTCATGCGCCTAAACTTTTAGTTGAATGATGATCAGCCAAGCACCTAAATAAAGTTCCTAAATGTTAAAAAGAACCATGCTATCACATTAAAAACACTCTATTACAACAATAGCAAATAGCAAAAACTGACATCACTGCTCTCATAATGTGTTTATACACACACACACACCCTGTAGCTTCATGATCTCCCCTTTTATCATATAACGAATTGCTTAACGTACTTTCATAAGCGGTACTATGTATAAAAGTTCAAAAGTATTTTTAAATTCAAATTATAATATTAACAATGCTTTAAAAGAAAAATATGCAAATCAAAATTGAATTACTATAGGTTTGAGCTATATAAAGAGAGTACAGTCGGGTAATAAAATTGGTAAGAAAAATATGTCCTATCCCTAACCTATGTGTGTGTTTGTATTATATTAATAAAAAAAAAATTAACTTGGTAAATATATTTACCCAGCATATGAATTATATACCGATACTAGCCCTTCACGAAGGCCAATATTCCTATTATTCATATCGCACCATGGACAAACACATTTTAGATGGACACATATTCAGAGACTTCCAAGGTTCTTATTAAAAATGCATCTACACTATTGAAAAGGATCAAAAAGTTAATAGAATCTCCATATATTATATCTAGGTTCAATCAGAAGATTTTGCAAATTGATGTTAGAAGAATTTGAAGAATTTAAATCCTGACCTCTGGGCAATGTCAAATACAGATATAATGATTTCAACACTAATCAATACAATAATGAGCCATTCCAAAAAGTCTGATTTCCTATTTTGCAGAATTTCCTGAAGAAAGCGAATATTATGCTGCAAAAACAAGAGAAGGTGTCACTATAGCATAATGCATTCTTGAACCCTGATGACAAGAATGAAATAAAAATAACTTCAAAAGACAATATTACCTCCACAAACTTCAGCTTAAAATCAAGACTTGCAAATCTTTGAGTTAATTCAAATTCATCTCTTAAATATTCCCATATCTGAGCATATTTGGCATCTTTCCAAGCGATATCCGACCTGTTGAAAAGCAACAAAATTTTTGGAGTTACATAAAACCCATGGCAAATGAGATGACAAGAAGCGATATTCCAACAATGGGTAGAAAAGAGAATTCTTGGCTAACACTAATTTTTAACATCTGTAGTTTTCCAAGGTGCTAAAAGGGTGTCCAGACCAACAGACTTTAAGGAGATTATCAAGCATAACCAGATGGTTGTCTGAGGGTATAGGAGCAAGCAGAGACCATAGCTAAAGCATTGAAACGACTGTAGCTGCTGCCTTTCCACATTGCTTTTTTCTTTATCCTGATTATCTGCCTCACCATAGTTAATCCAATATGTGCTCTAGTCCTTCTCCCAGTGGATGTTTTTTAAGAACTTGGAATCTACATTTGATTTCCAAAGAAATAAAATTGCAAGATAAAAATATAGAACCTAAACCTAAACTTTTAGAATCACTCAGTTGTTATGAATTTAACTTGAGCTTTAATTCAATACTAGCTGACATCAAGAATAAAAATTCTTTAGCATTTCATCTCAGCCTACATTCATCTATTCACAAAAAGAGCCACAATAAAATATTTTTTTCAGTAGTTATTCTGCAGTAACACCTGTATACCTTACCTTTCAAAAAGTCCAAGCTTAAGAATCACATCAGCAAGATTAGAATTCGCTTTCCCCACTATTTGGAAAAGTTTTTTGCTATCCATGGAAAATGTTCCAGTTTTTTCCATCCCGCGATTAATATCAGTAAATTCCGCAACCATCCCATCAACCTAAGAAATAAACGCAAGGTTATAGCATATAAAGATGATTTAAGTACAGAGTTCCTATTTAGTAACTTCAATAATGACTTTAAACATACCTGGCGCCCATAGTAATCAAGAGCAATGCTTTGACCAAGAACACTACCAATTGTGCGAATTCCATCAATATTCAAGAACTGCAACATTATATAATCCAATCCACCTTGCATCCATGTGTTCAAAGTTGGCTTCTCTCTCACCTCATATTCTTGGAATTGCATAACAGAAAACCAAGCTCAATGAGTTAAAGACTCTGAATGTGGGCCTCTTGGACAGTTTCCAGTTATTCAGGGAAAGGTAAAATTAGGTGATAAGAAAACAAAAAGCTAGATTACAAAAACAATGAGAATGTGAAAAAATAATTTGAGAAATTTCTTCAATTAAAAGCATAAAGAATAAAAGTTATCCATGGTAATAAAGCACTTGAATAATACAGTAGAACCATTAGCTAACATCACAGTAATTTTTAGGGGTATGATAGGAAAAAAAAATTGAGAACTTAAAGTAATGGCAGTGTGGAACCAATGGCTGATGAAAGAACAGAAAGAAAATAAGATCTAAATGCCACACAAATGATAATGCTGACCAATGGCCCATCAATATATGACTCACAGGTTAAACAAATTGTACATTTAAATACATCCCAAAAAAAACCAAGATTGCCTACAGTCAACCGCCTTTGAGATAAGCTAACTTGTATGAGTATCTACCAAGCAAAGCAATACCACAGCCAAAAACTCAATCTAGTTGTGATTAGTTATAAGGATTATTTTTCTTCATTCTACTTGGTTCAGGCATACATACTCAGTGGCTATAAAAACCTAGCAAAGTTAAAAGTGATATGTTATTGGGAGAGAGAAAAAAAAAAAGGTTTTGGAGTCATCCAAAGGGTTGAGATAACACACAAGTTAGCATTTGCATCTTTAAGCTACTCTTACATTACCCTACTCTTCAACACCAACTGATGTCTGATTGTGCAGTACGCAAAACAATTTTATTGAGAATTTGAGACCTACTTAATCAAGATTACCATCTTTTGATTTTGTCATTTCCACCTCATTTCATGGTACATCTTTCACCTACCAAGAATAGAATTTCTTCGGTGCTCTTTTAATTAATGGCTTCAAATGAACATTAGAAACTCTGATTTGAAATTAAAATAGACAAAAACTCACCATCCTTTCTCATTTCAGGAAGCAATCCTGATGCATGGTTTCTTACAACTTTCAAGTAATCATCAACCTCATGTTCACAGACATTAAACAAGACAATAGATCCATACTGAAACACTACCATGTAACAGCAATTGCTTCCACTTATGCAGGTGCCTAAACCCTGAAGCAACAAATTAAATATCGGCTTAAGTAAGGCAGACTTCAATCGTTCATATGAACATTAAAAGAAAAACAATGCATTAACAATCTGCATATCTGAGAGTATCACAGAGAACCATTTGGCAATAATACTGTTCTGCTTATTGAAGCAACCAACCAACATCTTAAAGAAGGTAGATTTCCAAAATAGGAAACAGAGACTCCTCACTTTGATGAAAGCCAGGTTCCCAATAGGGGAATAATATGTAACAGCAATGAAAATACACAATCCCATCAACTAAATGGTATATTTGCATAAAATATTCTCTACTTGAATGTGCACTTATGCAGTGTAGAGAAAAGAAAGATGGAAGAATCCATTTGAGCTTGCCAACCTTTTATAAGTTAGTGACTGACTAAGATGAAAACTATTAGAAAGAAAAAGTGAGAGGGTCAATGCCCCACTCCACAACTATTCCCTAAGTGCCTTTACCTACATAATGATAATGTTAATAGAGGAAAACATATTTGAAATGTAGGTAGAAAATCTAAATGGACATAAGCGGAAAACACATTTGAAATGTAGGCAGAAAATCTAAATGGACATGATAATGTGTAACAACCCATCAAAGACCAACCTCAAACAAGTTATTATCTTTTACAACACAGTGACGATAAAAACATTGACTTAATTTCTTACTGTGATGATTATTATTACTAGATGAAACATACAATTAAATATCAAGTAATCAGACATTTGTACTAACAAAAAACCCATTAAATCAAAAAAAAAAAAAATGAAAAAAAGGAACTTACGGGGGATTCAGATAGATTGCCAAACTTAAGAACTACATAGTTAGTCATACGAGACGTGGGCGGAATAAAATTAGGCTTGTTCTGCTCCACCAAGCTTTTCAAATCCACACTACACCAACCCCAACTTTCAATTTTATCACCAAAAAGCTAACTTCAAACTCAACAAAAAAAAATTTAAAAAAATAATAATAATAAACCAACCTAGTGGAGAAGAAATAGGCCCGAACAGGAATTGACGGGAGTGGCTCCTCCTCGACGGTGCAGTTTCCATACACCGGTTCATTCAAGTCCACCGCAGAGGCGGAGGCGGAGGCGGAGGCGGAGGCGGAGGCGGAGGAGACGCACCTGAGGATGCCAAAGAAAGAAGTAGACGAGCGGGGGGTGAAACTGAGTAACGGAGAGGGGGAAGTGGGGAGTGAACAAGAACGAGTTAGAGTTCCAAGGGAAGTGAAATGGCGAGGTAAAGATGATTTTAGTGCAGGGAGATAGGAATAGTTAAGGTTTGATTGGGGGAATATTATTGCACGGATTGGTAAGCCGATGGTTTTTAAGTGAATATCTATTGTCCGCCACATTTCCGTTTTCTTTCTTTTTTCTGTGTGGGGTGCGTATAAGGGTGTTGGATTCGACGAAGAAGATGATTAGGGTTTTGGACTGGAGGAAGAAGATGAATACACACTAGAAGAGATTGCAATTCTTTTGTATTTTTGAAAATATATACATCACATCAAAGCTATTTAATGGGGAGCTTATACAGTGAAGGGAAATAGAGATTAATGTGCGTTTTTGGTTAAAGGCCAATTTAGGCCCTGAACTATTTAGGCGATCTAATTGACTTTAAATTAACTTGATGACTCTTTGAGCCTGAAATTTTTTTAGAAAAAAAATTCATTTAACCCTAATCCTATATTAGATGAGAGCATATTTTCAAGCAATCAAAAACTGATGGAAATAAATTTATTAATTTTTTAAGATTTTTAATTGAACATAACGAAACAACATTTCCTGTCAAACTGGAAATTTTCATGCATTTACAATTAAGTTCACCAATAATTTTCTTATAATCCATATCACAAATTAGGCCATATAAATTATGACACAAATCAAAGGAATAAGTTGAAATATTGCCCTCAAGGTTATTCCCTCACAAACAAAAATCATAGAAAGACCTATAAGAAAAACTTCTTGAAATAATTAAGATGGGTGAAATTGGCCCAACTAAAGTTTTTGCTTTGATCATGCAATATAACCAAACAACCATAAGGAAAGATGCAATGCCCATTATAGAATTTCTATAAAACAAAGAAGAAAAGAAGCCAACATCACCATGGGAAATAGACATATCAACAAGCATTTTAGAACCCGGCATCAGAAAATCTCAGAATATCTTCTGTAAAAAAAATTCTAACTAACATTAAAAATGAACAATATATAGAACAAAAAAAGCTTGGGCAAGCAACCTAGTCAAGTTATTATAACTCACATCAAGAAAGCACAAGTTTTTATAATTATCAAGGGACATAGGAATTTCCAACATACATAGTATAATTAAGAATTACAAAATACCAATAAGAATAATAGTCCAAAACAGAATCAAATAACAGAACATAATAGATTGTTATTGAGGAGGATTCAATTAGGAGGGATTCTAATCAAAATAATAATAAAAAAAAAAAAAAAGGGGCATTGAGCTTAGACCTACAAACAGGACAAGTAGAATGCTTTGACAGGCATACATCAACGTTCATTGCATTGATGCTCGAAAATTACGCATCAACTCTTGAAATCCACACAAAATGCTTCAAATAGAACCCATGGATGCAAAGAGGAACCAACTGGGCCAATTTCTCATTCTCGATCTCATTAAGATAAATCATATAGTCCGTCCCTATAATCAGCTTTTTTTCTTATCACCTTAGATAATTAGTCTAACTCATACATCACTAATCTCTTCTCAATTACCAATTTTAACTAGCGCTGTGAATTTCATTTGGTTACTATTTGTCAAAGAAGACACATGTAAACGGTGAAAAACTATACTTGTGCTCATGCAAGGTAGAAATAAGGTGAGAAAATAAAGAGAGCATATATTTGATTGGCCATGAAGTTGTTCATAGTGGTTGATGGAGGATATGAGGTAAATTTCACCTATAGCGTATAAAGTTTTCACTAATACTAAGACGTATAATTTTCAATTTATATCTTAAAATTATATATATTATTCACCATTTAACTTAAAATTTCATTTCGTCAATTTTATAAATGGAATGTGCAATTAGCATACTATTTATAAAAAAATAAAAATAAAAAAGATATTACACATGACAACATATAAAAAAATATTTTTTAAGTTAAAATATCAAATCACTCACTATTTATTTTCTTTTTACATATTTTCTCTCTCCCCTTCTAAATCCCTAAAATCAAATCTCTTAGTTTCATAAACTAGGTGTTTGGATTAAATTACTAATTGGATTTTTCGTCCTGTGGTTCTGGTACATACGTATCATTATCATATATCGTGATGTTGTTGGCTCTTGGCACGTGGATTTAGATTTAATTTTTGACTTAAAAATGATGGGAAGAAGAATGCAGAAGAAGAACTTAATTAGAAAAGTATGCATTGACTTATCAAATTTTATGCCCTATAATCATGTTCTGCTAATTATGTAGGAAGGCTTTAGGTACCATCATAACCAAATTACTTGATGTTGGTGCCTTGGCTACCTGATGCTCCTAATACTCTTCCAGTAAATGCTACACATCGAGTGGGTATTGGAGGCTTTGTATGGGTCCTTCTCAACATTATTGATAACACCAACAACAATAGTTTGGCGCATGTCCCTCACAACAAATCAACCCAATGGAGGATACTCTGAGAATGCCTCAACAACCATGTGCTTTGTCGGAATCATCTTCACGAATCCAGCATCGACATTCTTCAAAAGTTTGAACTCCTTAAGCTTGTGAAACTAAGATTTGATTTTAGGGATTTAGAGAGAAAGGGAGAGAGAAAATGTGTATAAAGATGAGAAATATTGAGCTATATTTTTTTTATAATTTATATTTTTATTTTTGCTATATAATATGACAGTTGTACATTTCCTTCAAAGAATTAACGGAATGTAGCGTTAAGTTAAATAAAGAGTAATACATGCAGTTTTAAGATAAAAATTAAAAATGGTACGCCTTACTATTAGTTAATGAAAAATTACTAAAAATTACGCTATAGATCAAATTTACTAAGTGGAAATGAAGAGAAAATGATAAAGTGAAAAATATGGAGTCGTCAGTTAATTAAGGGTTTCACTCTTTCTTTTGTATTTGTCACTCAAGCACTGTCAACAGGTCAAAATAAAACCTAATTAGTCTACTTTTTGATTAAGTTGGGATTAGAACGCCACAAAATTAAAATTGGGTCCAATTAGACCTACTCATATAATTTAGGGCTAAATTGGCCTTTCGTCCTGTATTTTGTTCAATGCACATGAAAGTAGATGAAATTAAAATTTATAATTTGTTTCTTTTTTCAATATCTATTTTGAAATTTTAAATTATGAATTAATAAGTGAAATGAAAATTTTTTAAATAATTTATATCACTAATCTCTTGTTGAAAAAATTGGAAAGAAAAAAAATTTGTATAATTCATATTACTAATCACTTTTTTTTTAAAAAAAAAAGTTTTTAAATAAAGTAAATTTAATTAACATCATTTACACTATATTTCATAACTTTTCATCACTCTTTGTAATTTTTCTTTTAATCCTAAAAAACTCATACAATACTGAATATATTAGAGCATCTTTTTTATTACAATTTTAAAATTTTAATTTTATTAAATTAGTATATTTAAGTTTTTTAAAATTTTTTATTATTTATAAAATAATTTATTGATAATATTTTTAAATAGTAATATTTTAAAATTATTTATTTAAAATTTATATTATAATTAATTATAAAAATAATTTATTCTAATTTTTATTCAGAAATCAATTATTATTATGGCATACAAGTTACTGTACGAGTCACATGATTTTCACTTATTATAATATTTAATTAAGAACTAAAATTAATATGTATAATGAAAATTAAAACAAAATTCAATTTAATCCCACGATGCTTTAAAAATTAAATTAAATTAAGTTAACTTTAGAAATTAATTTAACATAAATAAAAATTAATCAAATTACAATTAATTAATTTTTCATTATTCTTTTTATAGTTAACTATTTTTAATTTAAATTCTGTCATATTATATGACTTAGTCATTTTCCTTTATATATTAAAATATTGTTACCAGTCGATTCTTTATGTTGAGATATTCTTTCATTTATTTTTAACAAATTTATTATCAATGAATAAGAATAGAAAAGGCAACAAATTTTATTTAAAGATTTTAAAATTTCAAAATTACCCATTTTTCTAAATTGTCTATCTTTTTTTTCCTTTTTTTTTTTTTCTCAAGTTCCTTTTGGTTTCTATGTAGCCACGATCTTACCCAATTTTGATTGCCATCAATAAAGAAATTGTTCGTTCCATCCAATCTATTACTCCAGTAAAAAAACAACACAGAGATAGGAAGAGGGATATCCAAATTTAGATCCACAAAGCAGGCAGCAACAGCATGAGATTCATTCGTATAGTTTGAAATTAATTTTAATATTTTAAAGTGTAATTATATGTTTTTAGATAATATTATTGTTTATTATACTTATTGAATAACATAAAGTAAAAACTTCAATATCAATAATATATTCACAAAATAAATTTTGACATATTATTTGTTATTTTGATTATTATAATTAATTTTTCAATGTCTATCTGTTATTTTTATACATAATAATTTATTATTATGAGTTATATATAGTTCGAAGTTATTGAAGAGACATAATTATAATATGAATTAATATATTTTCAAATTTTTGGTAATTATAGAGGTTTTAAAAAAAGATAATAAGATAAAAAAAAATAATAAAATATGTGTTAGACGAATTTAATTGATATGCATAATTTGTTATTAAGAAAGTTGAAATTGAGAGTTACAAATTAAAACTTTATCAATAAAATGGACAAATTTTAACCAAATTTTGTCATATCAATATATGCAAAGTTAAATTGAGGTTTTGGCATATCACATTTTTGTTTTGGTTAT
>CATIWR010099602.1:0-37775 GCA_949677035.1 Omphalea diandra | reverse complement strand
AGAGAGAGAGATAGTGCACATGAGAGTGAAAAAGAAAAAACTATTGCACAACAAAAGGAGAGTCGTGTGAAAAGAATAGAGAGGTGTGAGCTTATAGTGGTAAAAGGAGAGGTTAGAGAGGATGCACCAAACCCAAGTGATGTGCATGCAAAAGGAGAGGGTGTCCATAAGAAAGCCCTTATATTAAAAGAGAGTGGTGAGATTAAAACCAATTCTTCCAAGACCACAACCATGTTTTTGTTCAAAGGGATGTATTACACTACTAACGAAATTTACAATCTTTTGTATAGTGCTTTTATATCTATTTTGCAAGGTTATGAAGAATGGTTTTTAATGGAGGTGCCTAGTAAGCAAGACAACCTAACTTATACTACTTTTGATGATGGTGCTAAATTGAAGAGTGAGGTTGAAAATTTGTGTAAAAGGAAGTTTTCTAATTCTTGTTTAAATGTTTGTGCTTGTGTTATGTGTTCTAGGCATAGTTCTTTTTGTTTTAAGTATTGTTTTTATGCTTCTAATTTGTTTTCTTCTTTAAATACTTGCTTATGCATTTTCAATGATTTCTTTTGTTTTAAACATTTTTCTCTTCTCTTAGCATTTCTTGTTCTTCAAATTGTTTTTCATGTTTTTCTTCTTGTTTTCAACATGATAGTTCTTCTTATTCATGTTTGAATGTTTTTAATCCATTTTGTTTTAGTGATAAACATTTTTATTCATGTTTTTATGTTTCAAATAACGCTTTTTGTTTTAAACGTTTATTTCCTTTTAAATTTTGTTTTACCTTGTCTTCTTTTAATTCTAAGAGTTTGACTTCTTGTAATTCTTGTTTTTACAAATCTTGTTTTCATTCTAGAAGTATGTTTTTTTTTTGAAAGACCTTAGTTCTTGTTTTTCAAAATTTTGTCTTTCTATATGCTCTTCTTATTGTTTTAATATTTATAAACCATTGTTTTTATTCTTCTTTCTATTTTAAGCAATGGTTAGGAAAAAGGTTTTCCTTTGATTCTTATGTTTCATATTCTTATTTGATTTCTAAATCTTCTTTCGATAAACGTAGATCTTCTATTGCTTTTGTTTTAAAGAAAATTGATGCTTTAGTATTTCTCCATACTAGATGGAAAATGTGTACTAGGGTTTATTTTAGAAATTTGATTTTCATTCAAACTCTTTTTGCTAGACTTTTGCTACATTTGGCATATACGTATTGTAGGTGGTTCCATGCGTGTTGTATTTGATCCGGGTGGAAAGACTTACAATTTTTGTGGTAAGTTTAATTAGGATTCTTTTTGTTAGTTCTTATATTTGGTTTTTTTTGCTTTCTTATAGGTCTAGCTAGATTCAAGGACGAATCCTCTTGAGGAAGGAGGGAATGATGCAAACAACCAAGGCTAAAGCAAGGATCCACTTCAACTTTAAGGCCCAATCATAAAGGGAAGGCTAAAAAAGTTTAAAGATGTAATTGGAGCATTCATGCAATAAGGAATTACGCTTTCATTAGCCTAAGAAGAGCAAAAGATGCGTGAAGCCAATTAAAAGCTGATGGAAGCTTAAACTCTTCAAATGGAGCACTTAATTTAATACATTGGAGTCCAACTTATGGAGAGCATCCAAGCAAGACCCAATTCAGCCAAGGCATGTAAAAAGAAGACTAATGCATGTAAAAAGAAGCCCAAGTTGTGTAAGCAAGGAAATAATGTCCAAAGTCAAAGATTCTTGCAAGATTTCCTTAATTGGCAATATTTCCTAATATCATCAAGTTTTCCTCATTAGGTTGAATCCTTTTCCTTTTCTATTTAGGAAGAGTTGTTCTTTAGTTAGGAAAGTATCTTGGTCTAATCTTATTGACCAATCATAATGTTCCTTAATTTTCCTAATTAGTTTAGGATTATCTTTTCCTTATTACATTAGGAAATATTGAATTCTGTTAGGGAATGTAAACCAAATCCTAATTGGTTTTGGATTAAGCATTGTAAGGCTATAAATAGCCCTCATATTCTGCCAAGAGGAATGAAATCCATCAATATTATTTTTATTAGCAATTTTGCTTGTGAGATTAAATTCTCTTCTTGAGTTTTTAAGTGGACTTGGTGAGATTGTTGAGTGAAGGCTTAATAATTTCACAAACTTGTTAATTCTGATCTTAAATTGGCTTAGTTGATTTAGGATTTGGGTTAACACAACTTTGAATCTTTATAACTTAGGTGCTAGAAACAAGTTTTCTAGAGGTCTAGTTGGGATTTGAATATCAAAACTCCAATACTTGTTTTGATAGATTTTGGGCAACTATTTTTTAGTATACGGATAAGGATCAATCCAATCTTGTTCACATCAGTAATTGCAATAACAACATCCTAGAGTGGCATCTCCTCAAAGGTTGCCATAATAAGCTCCTTCAAGACTCTAGAATCAATCATAAAAGTCCATTGAGTCAGAAATGAGATGTTATGTAATTCAAAAGAAGGTTTCCCCTAGTAATTGGCTATTTAAAATAAGTGAGGCTATCATCTTAAAATTGATAAAATCTTGAATCCTATACCTTAGTCTAAAATAATCATCGGTGCGATGATTAGTTCTTTGATGATAAGTATAATAAGCATTCACATCATATCCCTGTTGCAAAGGATTCAGGGCAGCTTTGGTGGCAATGGCTTCAAATCTTTCTTTTAAATCCTCTTAAAGGCTTTAGACAAAGATATCCCCAGGTCTATAAATTGCATATCAGCTTATACCACATTCACATCCACTATCTTATTCTCCTCTATTTGTCCTTAGGATTGATAATTCCTTCTTTTTGAATATTATTTCTTTGATTTTGATTTTAATTCCTTAGCTTGCAACTCTGCCTCTCTCAAATCTTCAAAACTTTGGACCAACATTCCTTTGATTCTGGTATTAATGTTTGGTAAAGCTCTCCTTAATAATCATTCTCATTTGTTTCTTTTTCTTCAGCCTAGTTCTCATTTTAATGGCTATTTTATCCACCTTCTTAAGTAGTCATTAAAGCTCTCACCAATATTCTACTTTTACGACTTTAGATCATGAAGAGTAATCTTTAGCTCATATTCCAACTTTAATTTGCATGAGTAATGACTCTAAGAAGCTAAAGTCAATTCTTTCCAATCTTCCCTAACTATCTTAGGTTGGTTGAAATACCATGTCTAACTAGATCATTTTAGTGATAGCTTAAATAACTCTAGCATGATATCAATCAGGACTCCTGACACCTTTATAGTGAGTACCTAAGAATGAACATGATTGTATGCACGTTGAGTTCCTATAAACTTAGGGAGTTTAGGCATTCTAACGTTGGATGAGAGTTAGTAGATCCTCAACGTCAACTTATCGCTTCATCCCCTTTACATCTAATCTAATGTCTTTTGGATTTTTTCAAATTACTTGACAAATCCATCAAATTTAGCATTCTCCTTGTCTTCTCCTACACCTTTGTCTATCACCACTATTGTGCCACCACATGCCTCTTTCATAACTTTCCCTCTTGTGATAATCATCCATGCCAAATAAATCATCATCAATAATAATTGAAGGTGAAGTTTCCATTTAATTTTTTCCTTTATAGGTTTAACTAGAAGATGTTTCTCCTATCTTTAATAGGATCTTACTGAGGCATTTTTATGCCTCTTTGATAACCCACTCTTCCATCATTCGACTAATTATGCTACCATACTTTTTTTTAATTCCATTTGTATTATATAATTGGCTTGCTACATTAGTAGCTTTAGTTTTTGAATCAGGCTAGGTGTCTTTCTTTTTTTATGTAGCTTTCTTCCTTTTCTCTTCCATAAGAGTTTTGGTAAAACTATGATGGCTGCAAAATAAAGGTCATTAGGATTATGCATGAACAAATAAACTATACATGTATACATGAGATACATACATCGTATTTGTAAAAGATCCTTCTAACCTTATTTATCCTACATACAAGGTTAAGTGGCTTTTTCTTAGGTATGGTCTTATTCATCTACCAACATGGGATAATGAATGCATAGGGCCCTTCAGACCAGGTAAGGTACAAATCCCAAAATAACATTTACAAAAGGATACTAAAATTATAAAATGAGGTTATAATTCACATACAAATCTTTTTAGATAAAAAGCATGTATAGTAGAAAGAAATCTCTTATAAAGTTAGGAAGGGATGTACATGAGTAGTTACATGGCAAAGGACGAAGTACTTAAAGAAGTGACATTTACATAGTAAGGAGTGAGGAATACACAAGTATTTATATAAAGGGTTTAACATTTACATTAGTAGGGAAAGTGAATACTTTGTGTATTTGTATAGGGAAAGACTTAGACATGTTCTTTAGGATTTCAACTCACCTTTGGAAAGAATGTAAATAAGAGAGGTGTTGTATTCTAAGGCACTATGGCTTATACATGTGCCCAATGGTTAGAAAGGTGTTGCAATTGATGACTCCTATAAGTTTAAAGGACGATTGTCGTATACCCCTCATTTAACATACCTAAAAGTATTTGGCTTGGGAGTGATAAACCCTCTAGAGCATTTCTAAACTCAAATAGAGCTTAAGTCTCAAGTTTAGATAACTTATCAATTGTCTACATGGCCAAATTAGTGTACATGGTAAAGTGTGAAAACTATATAAATGAAATGGATAATTAATAATAAGGGTAATATTATAAAAGTCAATTAGAGATTACGGTATGAATTTAATTTTATTAGTCACTAGTGGAGTTGCCATCACGAGCACCTCAATTATGATGATTGAGCTCAAACGAGTGGAATCTTACTTACAACACCTTAACTTTATCAACCATTGGGGGCCGAGAGGACGAGGGTCATACATTGGCATAACCTCATTTAATGGCATGCATTTGGATCATCAAGAGATCTTTAGGAGGCTTTATGAATTGGATACAGTGTGAGGAAAAACATTAGCATCCCCAAACGACCCAGATTTTAGGATTTAGCCTTTGGATATCTTTGGTTCACAATTATAATTTTAACCTTACTAATTAATCAGTCCATATTAAGTGGCTTTAAAGCATACATCTAATGTTTTTCAAACCATTCATATCATTCAAATATTCAAAAACATTCATCATAAAGAGGGGTACACATATGACCATAAAAGGGGATCAACATGCAATTAACCAAATCAATCAAGAAATATGCATCAAATGGATCCTTTAACTTATACATATTGGTGCCAAAATCAAGTGCAAAAAGGAACTACAATAGCCTCTTAAAACTTATTAAAAATGGATAATTAAAGGGAAAGCATACTACCTCATTTTGTGACTTAGGAATGTAGTCTATTTAGTCCATAATATTCGATGCATCTTACTATGATAGAGGTTAATTAAGAGGCCAAATCTACTACCCATATATTAAACACAATATGTAGCATAAAAACATGATAATGACATATAATAACATTAAAGCTCAATACATAAAATGATAAGCATGCAAATTAAGATTGGATAGCATTAGGAAGAAGATAAATATGCAAATAAGGGGCCATATGATCCTAAAATGCTCTCCCAACATGTCCCAAAAAGATGCAACATGTTTAAGTGTAATACAAGTGGTATCCTTAGCCATAAGTAAGGCTAATATGCTAGGATAAGTAAAGACAAATAAAACATCAAACTAAAGTCAATAAATCCTATAATGACAAAATAATAAACACTAAAAATAGGGTCCTTAGACTATATAGATCCTCCCTTAAATGTCATGAATTTGCAATCAAATCCCCTAAAGAGAATAAAAGAGCCAAGCAAGCCATAAAAAGGCTAGTTTAGATTTTTCTAAGGGTGTTTGATAAAGAAAATGATAAAAGGATTGGGTAAACACTTATATCACTCATATAACAATGGTGAATCTGAGAACCATATGGGCATAACCCTCATCCTTTCATACTTACCTATGTGTTCACACATATAAGACAAGAAAAATAATGTAAATAAAATGTAAAAAAGGTAAAGCATACAAGTTAAATCTAACATTTTTTAGAGACAATTGCCTTGAAAAAAAGGAATAAGGGTCATAGGTTATTGTAACCTATCTTATTCCTGTTGATGAGGCTTATAAGATTATGATAATCACAAATTTTAAACATGAAATAAAGCTACTAAAATAATGTTATAAGTAGTAAAATAGGGTTGTACAAACCAATACAACTCTCGTAGTGGTCTATACAGACCACAATTCATCTATACAGCCTAGTAAGCATGTTGAAACTAGAAATTGAAAAGAAGAAAGAATAAGAAGAATGAGAGAAATAAGGGAGCAAGAATGACTCCTCAAATGCCTTAAGTGTCATCTCAAAGGCATTTTAGTGGTTAGAATTTTCTCTAAATGTAAAGGAAAAGAATGCTAAAGTTAGTGCAAAGCTAGATTTTACCTTAGATCTTCTAAGTGCATGTTGGGCATTTATGGTTTATATTTGGGTAAAGTGTTCTTAGGGTTTGAAAATATATTTTAGTAGAGTTTCGTTAAATTTTATAAGCCTCTCCATTTCCCTTAATAAAAGGGGTATTTATAAAGAACAATAGGTGCAACTAAGCTTAATAGCTTGAATTACACCCTATCTCACACTTTTTATACATAAGGATAAGGAAAATTCTAGAGATTGGGGTTTTAAAGTTGTCTGTACAACCAAGGAGATGTTTGTGTGGACCTTGGGTTAGTTATACCACCTTTTAAGGCCTAGTGCTTACTATTCTAAAAGTTTCTTACTTTTAGATTCTAGTGGGTTTTCTGTATAGCCATTTAGAGGTCTATGCAACCCTTTGTAATTAGTTGTATAACCATGTATATTAGTTGTATAACCAACAATTCCTCTCCCTAAAAGGCTTTCAAGTTTTGATTAAATTAAAGGTAGGTTTGATTTAATGCCTCTCCTAAACTTTTTCCCTTTTTCTTAGGCATTGTTTCCCCTATTATTTAGGGAAGAATTTAAGTAATTTCTCATCATTAGGCTTGTATCCCAAGGACCCAAAATCTAGTACTTATAAATGCATTTTTATGTCATTAATGTATGTTATGATCCATTGTGTTATTTGAGTTTGATGTGATGTCTAGGGCAATAGGTTAGGACTTTTATTGGCCTCTCATAAAGCCCTTGTTGGTAAGCACCCAAGGGTAAGTGTTATAGGTGTTCTAATAATAAGGTAAAGGTGACATGGTTCCCACTCTTTAATTAACATGATTAGGTTTAAGGGCCATTCTTCTTTAATTTTAAACCTATGTGTTAAGGGCAAACATGTGTTTAATTTTATAGGTTGGAAGGGGCAATTAGTGCACATTTTATATTCATTCATTTAATTATATGCATCATCCTTATGCTTAAGAATGTATCACTATCCTCATTATAAATGTTTGTATTGTTTGAATTTTGTGAATTTTGTGAATATATGAACAAATGATGGGTGTGCGCCAAGTATTAACCCTTAACCTACAAGTGCATAGGTCATAAGAAATAAAGTGTACTTTACGAGTGCATATATCATTCCCACGAGAATCAAGTTTAAGTACTAAGTATCTTAAGTCTTATATTTCTAGAGAATCAATGACAATTGAAATTGCAACCAAGAAAATAAAATCAATACTTGTAATAGTGGGAAATAATCAATGGAGAAGAGTGGTTAGGCGATCAACTTCACTTGGTGACTTTCTAAAGGTTTCTTAATCTTCGTCTAATTAGTTCATTCATGAAGTGTTACTATTGAGTCACTAAGGTGATTAATCAATCTCTCTAAAGTATCAATTAACATATAAAAATATGTTAAACTACACATCTCTTGACTCAAAAGCTAGACATCATGCAATTGTTTTATTAAATAAGACTCTAAAAATAGTAATAGCTTATTAAGGTTTCTCAACTCATAATAAAATATAGGAGTTATTGAAGGATCTATTCTATGAAAACCATCTCTCGATAGTCAATTCATGAAATAAATATGATCAATGGTCGGTCAATCAATAGTATGAAGCATTCAACAAATACTAACATAAAGAATGAATGAAACCTAAAGACCTAGATTAAGGAAAACCAATATAGGTCACACAAGATCCATCTACAACCCTAGCCTCAAGAATTTTAGTTCATAATAAAAAAGAAAGAAGAAAGGTGACAATCAAATAAATCCTAAGAATAGCCATGAACTTCCTCTTGAACTTTCATGATTACTTGCACCTTTTATCTTTAAAACTCCTTGATTGAATCCCTCAACTTGTTATGCAATGTTCTTTACTTTTAGGTAAATTTCTCCAACCCTAATTATAGGTTATTTTCCTCCTTAAATAATGCTTTAACCATGCCTTCAAGAGAGGAAGGTTGAGTGCTGGAAAAAGGGAAAGAATCCTTGAAGATTTCTCTCACCATTTTAGGTTTTAAGGAAGTGTATGGCCATGTGCTATCAAAGCATGGCCATGTATTATTGTGATACCCTTTGTTTGCTAACTTATGGAAATGCATGGCCATGTTTCGAGGCCTTACTTTTTTTTTTTTTTTTTTTTTATCTTTTCTACCTTTTTTGTGTTGTTAAGGGGCATAACCATGTGCTATCGAAGCATGGACATGCATTTTTTTCCTCCACTTAAAACTTTGTTTTTCTTAACTTTTAAGCCTACAACACATCAATTAACATGCATTAAGTCTATGTTATATGAGAAATTAAGTAAATATGCATGGCTTTGAGGGAGATTTGAACTATAAAATAAATGAATTATGATGTTAAACAAATTCCTCCAAACTTGAATCATTTTTTTTCCTTAAGCAATCATCTTTTTCACTAATGGAAATCTAATAACTTTCATGGTTAAGATTAAGTATCAAGGTTTCAAATGGAAGATTTATCTTAGCTATAACCATTATTTTTATTAATCAAACAATTGCACCCATGATAATAACAAATCCCAAACTAGTCATGTCCAATTCACAATCTATTAATGACAATAGAGTATGTGTGTGACTTGGCATCATAATTCATTTGATATTTTGTTCCTTTTTCATACACATATTAGGCAAGATTTTTCCTTGATTTTTATGAATCACATATGACCATAAGTAAACTAAACCATCTTTCTCCACTAATGTAGACCTTAGCAATCTTAAGGATCATGAGGTCTTTACTAGCTTGTAATGTAAGGCGTAGTGGTAGGATTGTCAAGAAGTGGTCAAGTCCAAGGGTAAAAGAAGTTTTGCTAGAACATTAGTTATACCAATAATGCGAAGTTTAATAGATCACTACATGTGAGTAGCTCATATTTATTCCATGTAGCGCATCCATAGCACCTCATTTTCTCATTTTCTAAGTGGCTTGCTTTTCCTTCTTATGCTCAATTCTTTCATCACTTCTTATTTCATTATTTCTTTTTCATATCTTCTTCTAGTTCTTTTTCTTCTTCTTTTTTGAATGAATATATGTATAAAAGCAAAATATTCAAATATCAATTTTGCCACCTCTAAAATTGAATTGATCTTTGTGGTGTAACAAATAATAATAAATAAGCCCTTTTTGTCAATTCTTCAATTATACAGTGAAAACAAATGAACTCAAAAGAAAACCCCCAAGCTTAAACATTACCCCCAAGCTTAAACATTATTGTCCTCAATGATCTAAAACAAAAAATAAAGACCAAAAGGAGAGGACTTCCTTTTCAAAGATATGGAGAGAAGTTTGAAAACTTGCCATAATCAAGCCAAACATAAACACAACTTTAAAATGTCCATCCATTCGAAGTGTAAAGAGATAATTAAATATTATCCATAGAAATAACAAAAGAGATCAAACACCAACATAAACACAAGTGCCTCAAAGGCAACACATCATATGAAGTATGAAATAAGAGCCATAAGCTATGATCATAAGTATCATGCATAAAGAGAGTGCAATAGTGCATATTAAGCCAAATACAAGTAATCCCAATGTAACAAAAGTTTAAACATCACAAAATATTAAAAACAATGATTAAAAGAACACACAAAGTATAAAAAAGAAAATAAAAAGGTTAATCAATTGAAGGCGGATGAGGAGGAAATCCAACATGTCCAAAGTAACTTATAAGCGTTCATCCATGTCCATCATCTTAGTATCCAATGCTGCAAGCTAATTTCATAGTTCTTCCTCAAAGATAACTTAGTGATGGTCCATGCGCTCTAAACACGATTCCATCTGAACCAAAAACATCCTCTAATTGACTCATCAATGGTAGAGATGTAACATGAGTGGAAACCTCAGCCATTGGTGCATCCCTTGGCATGTCACCTTCATCTTCATGAATACCCTTTTAGCATCCTTAGATTAAGACATATCTATTGTCATGTTTTTTGACAAGCCTAATTCGAAACATGGTGTCATAAGATAAGAAATAAGACCCTTTGGCTTTAGTAAGATGAGCATGATTAGAAGGATAATATTATTGTAGATAGTGAGCAAGGATAGTGATAAATCCACTTATAAAATACCCCTAAATCTCTCTTAGCCATTACACGCATGTGTTGCACAATCCAGCATGTGGTGTTGATAGGAAAATTTTATTTCATGCGCTAAAAACACAAAAGTTTAGTCCAGTTAACCATTATTACCCTCACCCCTATCAGTTTATGCACTATGGTGGGTTCTTTAATTTCTGAAATTTTATATGCCCTTTACTCATAATGAGATTGCCCACCGAATGCAATCCATATGACTTAGTTATCAAAATTCTTCAGGAAATCAACATACCTATCATTTGTAAGCTGGAAAGCTTTAGCAATTTCACTTAGGGGGGGGGGGGTATATGGCTTATAGAGTAATTGGAAGATGATAGTACCAAAAGGATAAAACCCCCCTATTTTCCTAAATTCACCATACAAACTACCTTGGAATTCTAAAGTTAACTCACTATAAGAATTAATGTGAAGCTCATAAAATTTCTCCTATTGAAGAACCCTAAAAATCACCCTAACTTCATCAATTAAGCTTACATCCTCTAGGGCAGCTAAGTCTATAAATTGGCAAGAAAGAGGGGACATTTAGAAAGGAGTCCATACTTTGTTTCATGTTCGTCTTTCCCAAAAATTGGGGTAGCACCTAGAGGAGGAGTGTTAGAGCTTAAAGAATTGAGTTTTTCTCTTTACAGTTGAATTGAGCCGCTTAGACATGCTTAGAGTTGAATTTGAAAGTGAAAGGAAGTGATTTGGAAATAGTTTTGGTAGGGAAAGGGTCGAATTTGTTAAAAAAAGGAAGGAGCACATGACTATGTTTAGGGTTTTTAAGAGAAAAGTAAATAGAAGATGAAGGGCACGAGGTTTTAATGAGGATCTTTAAAAATGCATGGCCACTAGTTTTGGATTCTTTGGATTGATAAGGGCATATGGCTATAAGGCATGGCCATATGTCCAAAGACATGGTTGGGTGGTGTAATGGGTGATATGAGGGATAAGGCACATGGTCGTATCACATGGTCATGCATTTTAGGCAGGTTATGAAAAAAAAGGAGTAAGAAATGCATGACCTTTTATTTAAGAGCCTTAATATGTAAGGCACACATAGACATTTTTAAGGCTGTGATTTCTCAAATTTCTACCCAAAACTCATTCATTCGATGCATGGCCATGTGCCTAAGCCATGCACTCTTGAAATGTCATGTTTTTCAAGGATTGATCACCCTAAAGGCTATAAAGCTTACCCCTCGTAACTATATATTTATCTTAACATCTTTTACACATAAAATTAACATGAAAAACATAATAAAAACATGCCAAATTTAAGCAAACCATCAAAAACACAAAACCAACACATCGATCATTATAAATAGCAAAATAAAAGGGAAAGAAAACACCCCCAAACTTATTTGAAGCTTATAGTGATGAATTCCTCGAACCTTAAACCTATAAAACAAAAAGAGAAAAGAAAAGAGAAAAAAACCATAAAAAAAATGAAACACACAAAGAAACATAAAGATGGGGATTGCTCAAGGACATGCTAGTTTAAGGTATTTAGCTTAACCCTTGAACTTAGCTTTTACTTAATCCTTACCTTAGGTATGTCTCCTTTTACTAGTTTAATCATCCAAAACATGGGACTTAAACCCCTTAAGTCATTAATAGTGACCTTTAATGATTTATTCTTCTTTATCAACTTAGTTAATGATCTCACCTCTTATTCTTTAGTTGTTTCACTTAAAGTTAGCTTAGGTGTGCTGTCTCGATAAGGATTTAGTGGTTACTCTTATCTAAGACAACATTTCATGAACTAGATGGGTTCTCATTAATGTTGTCACCTATCAATTTGTCAACAAGGCAAGATGAAGGGGAGTTTACATTTTTTAGTTCAAGGGTAAAATAAGTACTTACCATGAATGAGCTAGCCATAAATTCATCTCTAAACCTTATCTTTTCATACTCTACAAGCTCAAAATTTGTTCCTTTTAAATATACCTTAGGGCCATATTCATTTGTTACTTGACTATTTAGGCCTTCCTTTCCTCCTTTGAGTTGTTTATTCTTTTGAAACATGTTGATGACTACTTCGTCATCACCTACTCGTAGAGTGAGGCTTCCTTTTTAAACATCTATTAGTATACCATTAGTGCAAAGAAAGGGTTATCCCTAAATGAGTGGGATCCCTTGATCTTTTTCCTTATCTAGATAACAAAATCAATGGGGATTATATATTTGTCAACTTTGATTAGCACATCTTTCGTAACTCCTTGTAGATAAATGATGGAATGGTATGTCAGTTATAATGACATTTGAGTAGGCCTTAAGTTTCCAATTCCCAATTTCTGAAATAGAGTAAAAGGCATCAAATTAATACTAGATCCCAAATCATAAAGAGCCTTAGCAAAAGAAAGGCAATTAATAGCATAATGGATAAAAAAACTCCTTGGATCTTCACTTTTTAAAGGTAATTTATTAAAAAGAATGGCATTGCACTCCTTTCACATTTGCCCAAGCTTTTTTTCTTTCAACGCACCTCCTTGATGAACCTTACATAATTTGGTATTTGAGCAAGAGCTTTTACAAAAGGTATGTTGATTTGGA
Organism: Omphalea diandra; assembly: GCA_949677035.1. Classification (NCBI taxonomy): domain Eukaryota; kingdom Viridiplantae; phylum Streptophyta; class Magnoliopsida; order Malpighiales; family Euphorbiaceae; genus Omphalea; species Omphalea diandra. Next base: position 24,759 of record CATIWR010099602.1, on the reverse strand, counting down.
TCTCTTTGAGTATTTCCATAAACCTTGTAAATTGCTTATCCTCTGCATAGTTCTTTAACCTCGAAGAAAGAGGGATGGGTGGTACATCTGGCTTAGGAGGTATACAGAGAGTTAATTCCTCCTTTAGGTTGCCTTGATTGGTGAACTTTTTATTTTTCATGGTCTCTAAAATCTTTTCATTTTCCATTTTTGAGTTGACCTTCTTGTTGCTCCTCAACAAGATTACATTGACTTGTTCTCTAAGATTTGTTTTCGAGGTGTTTGGTAGGTTGCCATGTTTAGAACATCGGTTATTTGCCAATTTGGACCTCATGGTTATGAATGGATAATGAGTGATTTTTTACAACAAGGTTGATATTTGTATCTAATTTTTTTATCATCTCATCTTCATGGTCTAACCTAGCTTCGATTTTAGTAATACATTTCTCCATTAGGTTTTTTAGGTTAGACTTTTTCTCTTAAAGTTGGTAATTTAGTGGTAGGGTTAAAAACCAACTGATGGTCATTGTGGTTTGGGGTTTGGGGTATTATTGTTTGACTAAGAGAAATTTGGGTGATTTCACCAACTCGGGTTGTATGTGTTGGAATATGAGTTGTTAGGATGACAATTGAAGTTTTCCATAAAATTCACTTATTCTTTGGCAAATAGATTACCCATTTGGCAATAAATGCTCTTATGCTTACTTTTCCCACAAAAGTCACACATAAGCTGCAAGAAGGGGAAAGATGTCGCATTACAACTAAAAAAAACTTAATTATTTAGATAAAGATGAAACTTGAGCTTACAAAGCTTGTAATGCATCCATGTTTTGAATCTTCACTACTTTCTTTGGCAAAGTCCTTTCATGAGCTTGGTAGTTATTATTTGCCATTATTTCAATCAAATCATAGGTTCATCCGTTATTTTATCTAATAAAGACCATTCAATTATTACATTATAGTGATCTTAATTTGCCTAAAAAGTACATTATAAAAGGTATGCACGATTGACCATTTTGGAATTTAATGGTTTGGGCATCTCCTCAAAAGATCTTTGAATTGTTCCCAAGCTTCATTCAAAGTTTCTCGATCTCATTAGCTAAAAGTGATAATCTCATTTCTAAATCTCGCTGTCTTTAAAGGAGGAAAGTATTTACTAAGAAAGCTTAAGATAATTAGTCCCATATAGTGATACGTCTGGGCTCTAATGAGTTAATCCACCCCTTAGCCTTATCCTTAAGAATGAACATGAAAAGGTAAAGTCTTATCGTATGCACAGATCCCTTGTGCCTAAAGGTATCACAAATCCCTAAGAAATTTCCTATGTGAGCATTAGGAACTTAATGAGAGAGACCATGGAATTGAAGAGTGTTGGTAAGCATTTGAATGAATGCTGGCTTAATATCAAAAGTATTAGCATTAATGTTTGGTCGAGTCATAGCTAGTTGCAATCCTTCAAGAGGTGGTATGGTGAAGTCCTGCAAAGGTCAATTTCCTTAATTTATCATCTCTTAATTTTATTGTTGTTGTACTAAGTATCTTAAGTCTTATGTTATTTATAGAATCGATGATAATTGAAATTATGAGCAAGAAAATAAAACAAACACTTATAATAATGGGAAATAATCAATAAAAAAGAATGGTTATAGGTTTCAACTTCAACTGGTGACTTTCTAAAGGATTTTTAATCTTCATCTAATTAGTTTATTCATCAAGTGCTATTATCGAGTCACTAAGGTAATTAATCAATCTTCAAGTACCAATTAACATACAAAAGCATGTTAAGCTAAAGGTCTTTCAACTCAAAAGCTAGAATTCATACAATTTCCTTACTAAACAAGACTCTAAAGATAGCAATGCCTTGTTAAGATTTCTAAACTCATAACAAAACATGACAGTTATTAAAAGATTTGTTCCATGAAAAGCATCTCTTGATATTCACTTCACAAAACTAAATATGATCAATGGCTAATCAATCAATAACATGAAGCATTTAATAAATGCTAACATAAAGAATGAATGAAACTAAAAGCTTAGATTAAGGAAAACCAATATAGGTTGCATAAGATCCATCTACAACCCTAGCTTCAAGAATTTTTGTTCATAATAAAAAAGAAAGAAGAAAAGATGACAATCAAATTAATCCGAAGAATAGCCATGAACTTCTTAAACTTCCTTGATTGCTTGCAACTTCTCTCTCTAAAACTCCTTTATTGAATCCTTAAGACTTGTTATGCATTATTCTCTACTTTTAGATGAATCTCTCCTACCCTAATTCTAGGTTATTTTCCTCCTTAAATAATGTTTTAGCAGTGTCTTCAAAAGAGGAAGCTTGAATGCTTGAAAAGGAAAAGAATCTTTGAAGATTTCTCACTCTGTTTCAACTTTTAAGGAAACACATGGCTATATGTTATTAAAGCATGGCCATGAACTGCTATGATAACACTTTACTTTCTAACTTTTCAAAATGCATTGCCATGCTTTGAGGCAATGCGTTTTTTTATCTCTTCTTTCCTTTTTGTGCTGTTAAGGTATATAACCATATGCTATCAAAGCATGGCCATGCGTTTTTTCTTCTCTATTTTCAACTTTGCTTTTCTTTACTCTTAAGCCTACAATACATCAATTAACATGCATTAGGTCAATTTTCTATGATAAATTAAGCATATATGCATGGTTTTAAGGGAGATTCGAATTGTAAAACATATGAATTATGATGCTAAACATTAACATGTGCTACATGTATGTCTAAAACAATTTAAAATAACTAAGTAATTAATAAGGATAAAGTTTTTAATATGAACCAAAGATAGCAAAAGGTCACACCCTAAAGTTCAGGTAGTTTGATGGTGCCTAACCTCTTCCCAAATGTACCTAATTTTAAAACTTGATCTTTGATGGGTTGAAGATTATTTGGACTTTCTAGTTGATCTACTAGGAGCAGAACCTTCCTTGCCTACAATTTTATCTCGACCAAAGTCGGGAGGCAAATCTAGTCAAATATTCAAGGTAATACCAAAGTATCATTCCTTTTTGGCCTTCCATTGGCCATTTGATCTCAAAAGAACTTATACTTATCGAGAGGCTCTCTTGAGGATTTCCTGATGATCCCTTCGTATGTCATTGATCAGGAATGTAGAGTATGACCCAATCCTCTCAACCCCTAATGGTATATAACATATCAGGACTTACAAGTAAGATTCCACTCATTCAAGTGCAATCACAAATCGAGGCGCTCATAATTACATCATATGATAAGCTAATTAAAATATAAGATCAAACTTTTAATCATTTTTTTAAAATAGCTTAAATGAAAATAAAAACTAAGAATCTCAATTTTCCTAGTAAAACAAATTATTTCAAGTAACCTAGTAATCCATGCCATCGCTTATAAATGATAACCCATGCTAATTTAAAGAAAAAAAAATCACATCTAACATATCAATAAGGGACTCACCAATTACTGAACAAACACACATAGATAAATCAATTTAAATATGTTCCACAAATTGTAAATAACCATTCTATTTGAAGTGTGAAACTATCTACTCTATAATTTTTCAAGTGAACACTAAATAAAAAATAAAAGAAAATTAAAATATATCCAAACAACTAATAAGAAAAAATAAATAACAACAAGTAGAAAATATGAAATGTTATTAAAAACAATGAAAAAGTGATCTCTTATTAATATTAAAAAAATTACATTAATATAATTTTAACAAATATAATTTCACTTTTAGTTGAAGTACTCATTATATCAATAAATATAATTTCATCTTTACATTGACAGACAAAAGCCATAGTGTAATCATAAAGTCTCATTCCAAAACCTGAAACATTTAAATAAAGAAAATAATTTCTTTATATTATTAAATTAAATATTATTAAAAGAGTAATCATAAATGAAAAACAATGAAAATTACCTATTAAACAAAGCAATATTGGTAAACCTCATTAATAGTAAAATTCCAATAATTATACCACAAGATAGCCTACCTCCTTGGATTCCTTGGCAATCACATATCCGCTCCTTAATGCAAAATAAGATGTCATTAAAAGGCCAAAAAATTTTAACAAAAATGAAAAGACATAATGTTTGTATGTAAAGGTTATACATTATGTTTTAATGATGGAGCTCATCAATCTCTAGTTGGAGATCTTCTTCAATATTCTAGACCTTGGCAACATTATTAACATTGACATCTTTTACTCATCGCCTAATTGCATCTATCTTCCTCAATAGTGATTGATTGGTGGCATATCCCCCCTTTTTGCCATCTCTTCATTTCTAGTTTTGAACATCACTACAAAAAAAAAATAATAAAATCATAGTAAAGAATTCTCATGGTCAAACAAAATTGGAGGCAACATATAGATTAACTAAATTAAATGTTTATATCTAACAAAATAAAATTAGGAAGAAAATAATAATTTATGATAATGAAACCTAAAAAGGAAGACAAATAATTAAGACTCCAACATAGCATAAATCAATAAATGTAATAACATTAAGCATATTAACTATAAAATAGGTTATTAACTACATTAGATGGAATAATTATCATAGTCAAGCATTTGATAGGGCGTTAAGCTAATCCCAAACCTATAATAGGCTCATAACCATATAAAAGGTAAGGGAATAAAGATCAATTTAGAGAGCACAAATTGAGTAGCTCTCCTCTCACAACTCTAAATATGAGTTCGATCATGCCATAATTTGTTGTGCTTCATGCTAATACCCCACTTATCGTGGTTGTTGATTCCTTAATAAACACTAACCTCTTCCTCTTTCCTCCCTCCCAATTTGATCACATCATGATCGCAGTTTCCATGACCATCTGCTCCTTTACTCCTCTTTTTTGTTTTCATTAACTTAAATCATCATGGTCATCTTTGATTGAGTAAAATCAAATGCATAATGGGAAAGGAGAACAAACAATGGTGAAAAAATAAAAAAGAATAACTAGGATTTTTCATACTAATAAACAAAAATGATGTAAAAATCTAAATAATAAAAATCAAAAGTAGAGAGAGAAAGAGAGAGAGAGAGAGAGATGAAAGAGAGGAGGAAGAATAGGAGAAGAAAAAGTAGAGAGTGGCAGTTGAGAAATAGAAAAATGAAAAAATAAAGATTCTGTTTGAATTAAGGCAGCATATGATTAATCAAAAAGGCAAAATTACACTTTCAAAAAGACAAAATTACAATTTTAAATAAATCAAAATGACATCATTTCAATAAAATTACCGTTTAAAGCAAAAATAATACCTTAAATAACTTAAAGATCCTTGAATTAAGTAGTCACTTTACATAATTACCCATAAAGTCACTCATAAAAGATATAAAAATCCTTCAAAAATTACCCTCAATTTTCCACATAATTGCAAAATCACTCTCTGATGGAGATCAAGGTGCTAACCAAAGCTTTCACAAGTATTCCAAGATCTATTACAAGGAATTTGAGGTCTAATAATGAGAGCAAGAACAAAAAAGATGAAAGAGGCTATGTAAGGATTAATCATGGTGAAGAAAGAGAAAAAGTTCTTAAAGATGTGAAGGAATCTATATGATTAATTACCTATCTTTGTGATAAAGATGATAGAGAAGGTTTAACATATGAAGAACAAAACTTGGAGTTAATGTCAAAGTAATTGGATGCATATAGAGTTGAGTTGGACCAAGTGGAGCTGAACTAAGGAGCCTTTTGTTGCGCCTAAGACAAAAGTTACAGATCGCAATATATTCAATTTTAGCTTTACATAATGACCTAAAATTTAGCAAAATTTAGTTATTTATGAGTTGTTTACTTCCTAATTAGTTAGGATACTTATCTAGAATGAGTTTCCTCCTTAAATAGTACCTTGAATATGAAGCTAAGACTTTTTTTTTATGAAGGAAACTTCACTTTTGATGGCTATTTAAAAGCCTTATTAGTGTATTCTGAATTTACATTATCTTTGATCAATAATATTGAGTATGAGCAAGTTTTTGCTTTGTCTTCTTATGTTCTTGGTATAATACAAAATTTAGACTTATCAAATAAAGTGGTCAACCTTTGTGGTGTCTTCAAGATTGGGGTTTTAAGGACATAATTTCCTTGGGGTTCTAATGTTTGATCATCAACTTGACTTCTATCTTTCTTGGGTAAGCTATTTCTTCCATCTTCCAAAAACTTGACTTTTATCTTCCATCTATCTATTTGTTTATGTTTATTTGTTCTATTTTTTTTCTTCATATGTCCATCAAATTAAACACCCTTAATCTCATCTTATTGGTGTTAGGTTTCAATGTATATATTTGAAGTTTGCAATTTTCTATAATTTTTGGGTTTCAAATTGTCATTATTAGAGTTTGCATCATTTAAACTCAAAATGTTGGTTTGATCTCATTATTAAAAAACAAAAAAAACAACTAAAAAAGGAAACAATTGATTCATAAAAAAAAGGAAAATGAAAAAAGAAAGAAAAAATTAAAAATGAAAAAAAAGAAACATAATCATAATTTTATATCCCCAAATAAAAAAGGATTTTGTTTCATTTTATATTAGTGCAATTGAGTTGTCTCATGTTTTGTGATTCTTTATACATGTTGTTCTTGTCCTTAATTCATTAAGTTATAGTTACTTCTTTCGTACATCCTTTGATTCTTTTGAAGTTTTCTTATTTATGTGGCTCAATTATTCAACTTTTCTTATGATTTTATTTTGCTCAACTAAGTCTTTGAAAGTCATAATCTTTGATATTATCATCAATTATTAATTACTTCTAGAGATTTGTTGATTTTGATTCTTTTAAGAACATAAAAAGAATGCTAGCTTAAGAAGTCAAAGGCAAGAGCGGTAAGATCATCATAGGATAAAACCCTATATTGTGTGAAACATGAGTGAGCATCGTGAGGAATAATTTTCTTTTATCACTAACAAGTTTTGTAAGTTATAAACATGAGTAGTGAAAGAGAACTGGAAGATATTGACATGAGGTTGTTCATAAAAGTCGTTATAGATCAATTTCAAAAGTTGAATGCTAGGTTAGATAACATGTTATCCCCATTAAATTTCAAATCTTCTAAAAGGCAAGTGATTGAGAAAGAGGAAGACAACAATTTAGATTGGAGGAATCAATTTCCTATAAAGGCAATAAAGCTATATTAAAAAGAGATAGCAACCTAAGCAACATCCAGATGAAAATTTTTACCTTTCAAGGCAAGAATGATCTACTATACCTAGAGTGGGAACAAAAGGTTAAAAATTTGTTTGATTGTCATTAGTACTCCGAGGAGAAGAAAGTGAAATTAGAAATCGTAGAATTCACCAATTATGCAAGTATATGATGAGATCAACTTGTGAACAATAGACGAAGGTATGGAGAAAAGCCTATTCAAACATGGGAATCATAATGAAGGTATGGAAAAAAGCTTATTTAGACATGGCAGGAAAAGAAGTTGGTCATATGTAAAAGGTTTGTCCTTAGTCACTACTCTAGGGATTTGCATAAAAAGTTGCAAGGGATTTGCATAAAAAGTTGCAAGGGCTAGTCCAAAGGTCCAAAAGTGTAAAGGACTAATACAAGAAGATGAAGATAACTATGATAAGTGCTAATGCAGAGGAGGATCATGAGGTTACCATAGTCAAGTTTATTTTAGGCTTAAATATAGAGATTGTCGATATAGTTGAGTTGTAACACTATGTAGAGATGGAAGAGCTTTTACACAAATCTATTAAGGTGGAGAAGCAACTTAAGTCTAGAGGGGCTAAATCTAGTTCTTCATGGATATCTAATTAGAGAGACAATAAAGCTATTTCAAAACCAAAAGATACAAAGCCTAAAGATTTAATTGCTATTTTTAAAGGTAAAATTAAAACCAAAACTGCTTCTAAATCTTATGATGTGAAGTGTTTAAAGTGCCAAAGGTTTGGGCATATTTCTTGCCAAATAAAAGGATAATGATCTTGATGGAAAATGGTGATGTTAAGAATGTTAGCTCAAGTGATGATTATATGCCACCATTGAAGGACTATTTGAATATGGAGATTAATGGTCTCGTGCAAAGTGATATGCTAGTTGCGAAAAAAGCATTGAGTTGCACAACCCAAGGATAATGATAAAAAGCAACATGAGCAAATTTTCCATACTAGTGTCATGTGAAGTGCAAGGTATGTACTTTGGTTATTAATAGAGGGAGTTGTACTAATGTTATTAGTACATTATTGGTTGATAAACTACACTTAAATACCATGAAGCATCTTAAACCATACAAGTTCATTTATCTTAATGATTATGTATAAGTGAGGGTTAACAAGCAAGTGTTAGTTTCCTTTTCTATTAGCAAATATGAAGATCAAGTTTTGTATGATGTTGCACCAATGCATGTTGGTCATATTTTGCTTAGTCGACCATGGTAATTTGATAGAAGGGTCATACATGATGGATACAAAAATCATTATTCCTTTGCACTTAATAATCAAAGTTTTGTATTAACTCCTTCAAACCATTACAAGCTTATGAGGATTAATTAAGAATAGTATTAGAGTGCAAAATGAGAGAAAAATAAATTTTTGAGGAAGAGGAAAAGAAAAAATAGGTGTACGAAAGAGAGAGAAAAATGAGAAAGATAGATCTTTAAAGAATTTGAAAATTAGAGAAATGAAAGAAAACATAAAATAAAGATAAAATAAAAGATAAAGGATACGTAACCTGATTCTAAAACTGAACTTTGATACCAAATGATAAAGAACCAACTAGGAGACCTTCCCTAGGAACTCTTTATATGATTGTTAACTTTGCCCAAAAAAAGCTAAAAGTCAAGTTGATGATCAAAGATTAGAACCCTAAGGAAACTAAGTCCTTAAAATCTCAATCTTAAAGATGTCACAAAGGTTGATCACTCCATTTAATAAATCTACATTTTGTATTATACTAAGAATACAAGAAAACAAAGCAAAAACTTACCCACACTTAACATATAATATAGAATTTTTAAGGTTAAGTTTACCCCTTTACTAGTGCCAAACCAACCTTGGATTGATATTTCCATGGATTTTGTCATAGATTTGCCTAGGTCTCAAAGTGACAATGATAGCATATTTTTTGCTGTTGATAGGTTTAGCAAAATGGCTCATTTTATTACATGTTCTAAAACCAATGATGCAATGCATAATGCTTATTTATTCTTTAAAAAGGTGGTCCATTTGTATGGCATGCTTAAGACCATTATTAGTGATCTAGATGTTAAATTCCTAAGTCATTTTTCATGCATTTTATGGAGTAAATTAGGGATTGAGCTTTTATTTTCTATTATTGCAAATCCTTAAATGAGTGGACAAACTAAGGTAGTTAACAGGGCACTTACTACATTATTGTGCACTATCATTCAAAATAACTTAAAATATTTGGAGAAGTATTTGCCACATATTGAGTTTGCAAAAAATCAGGTTATTCATTCTACTACTATTTTCATCATTTGAAGTTATTTATGGCTTTAATCCTTTAACTCCTTTAGATATTTTACCTTTGCCTACTAATGAGCATGCTAATCTTGATGGTAAGAAAAAGACAGATTTTGTAAAGTATTTACATGTCAAGGTTTGAGCTAACATTGAAAGTAAGAATAAGTAATATGCTAAGTAAGCTAATAAGGGGCAAATAAAGGTTATTTTTGAACTTGAAGATTGGGTTAGGTGTATATGTGTAAAGATAGGTTTCCTACATAAAGGAAATCTAAATTGTAACCTAGAAGAGATGGACTTTTTAAATGTTGGAGAGGATCAATGATAATGCCTACAAACTTGAATTGCCAAGTAGTTATAGTAGTGTTATTGTTACTCTTTATTAGATTTTGTAGAATGGACCCATTAGAAAAACAAAAATTTCTACATATAAAACTCACCAACGATCTATGCAATCCAATTAAATCAATAAGAAAATATGTGAAAACCTACCAATTCAAGCAAAGATCGCAAGATCATTGGTAGGTAAAGAGGGGGTTTACATTAGTAACATTCAACCTCAAGCTTGAAGTATAGATTGTCGGATTCAAATGCTACCATAAGATGAATGTCCTTTGCATGTATCCACATGAATAGGTACTCTTCAAAGTGAGTAGTGTGTTCACTAAGGTTTTTCTCTCTCTCTCTCTGTCCCTAAAATGTTTTCTAAAAAAGTAACATGAATGTTCACTTTCAATTAGTAAACCCTAAAACATACATATATATCTTAACTATTAAGATATTTATGCCAACTTTATATCTTAAAGATACATATGAGATAATATCCTTTTTTTTTAACTTATAAAGAGAAAAGATTCTAAATATTAAGATAGTATCATTAATTATCTTAATATATATATACATATGTATATGTATGTATGTATGTATAGAGAGAGAAAGAGAGAAAGGATAAATTATCATTTCATTTCAGGCCTATTTTAAGTGTGCGAGCCAGTAAGTTCACATAATGTTGGCAGCAGCCTAAAATCTATTTGTGGTCTACAAGTCATAAGTGGCCTCTAACAAGACATTATGACTATTATGTGAAGGGTAATGATCCAACCTAACTTATTTTATAAATAGTATTATAATCCTTTGATCATATTATATGCTAATTAAACATAAGGTATGAATCATATTATCCATATATTATTCAATTATTTCTCGATCTTCAAGTAAACTGATGTGAAATGACATTAATAACCTTTATCAATTTATTTTTGCATAGTCATGCAATCTTTTCAGTCTAACTTATTGAGAGGCCCAATGATATATTTTCCATATGAACATGAGGGATAATATCCTTCTCAATCAATCATATTCCTTTATATAATTTGCTTCATGTTCAATATCAGTCTGTATGATCATTCGTCTAAAGATGATGTTGGACTATATCAAAACATGAAATTCATCATAATGGAGTCCATGGTGATTTTCAAAATCAAAGGATTAAGTTAATACTATTGTATAAGAATCACTAATAACAATTCATCCATGTGATGTTCTCATAGTGGGTTGATCTAATACTATATTTTCTAAACATGTATCCATATGTTTGACTTAATATCACATATCCATGACTAATAAAATATAGTTATTAATTCAAACACATACTAGTCTTTATTCATTATTATCCTAATAATAATGACCAACTAAGGATAATTTAGAATATAATTTTTTACACCTAAAGCTTTTACTCTCAAGTCACATACTTAATGACATTAGGTAGAATTAACTATTGATGAAATTTATAATTTAGTTATAAATAAAATAGATATTTAATAAAAATTCAACTATGACATTATTAAGAAAATATCTATTACAAGAATTGGCCTTGGGCATATAACTAACACTTTTAATGTTACTGACTTATCTTTGTTTCATGTAGGTGATTTAAGGATGAATCTTTTCAAGGAAGGAGGGAATGATGGAGATTAAGGTGCTAACCATAGCTTTCCCAAGATCCATTGTAAGGAATTAAAGGTCCAATGACTAAAGTAAGAATAAAAAGGATGAAAGAGGTTTTGTAAGGATTAATCATGAAGATGCAAGAGAAAAAGATTTTTCTTAAACATGTCAAGAAATCACCAAGATTAATTACCTATCTTTGTGTTAAAGATGATGGAGATGGCTTAACATAAGAAGAATAAAACTTGAAGTCAATTTTAAAGCAATTAGATGCATATGGAGCTGAGTTGGACCAAGTGGAGCTAAGCTAAGGAGAGAAGCCTTTTGTCTCGAGTACAACTAAAGTCGCAGCTTACGACTTTTGCTTTGTATACCTTTTATCATGCCCCATAATAAAAGTTGCATGACGTGGCACGTTCGATTTCAGCTTTATGTAATGCCTAAAATTTAGCCAAATTTAGTTGTTTTTAAGTTGTTTACTTCCTATTTAGTTAGGATACTTATCTAGAATAAGTTTCTTACTTAAATATGACCTTGAATAGGAACTTAACACCTTTTCTATAAAGAAAACTTCACTTTTGACGGTTATATAAAAGCCTTATTAATGTATTATGAATTTACATTATCTTTGATCAATAATATTAAGTGTGGGCAAGTTTTTGATTTGCCTTCTTGTTTGGTAGACTACAAAATCTAAACTTATCAAAGGGAGTAATCAATTTTTGTGGTGTCTTTAAGATTGGGGTTTTAATGACTTAGTTGCCTTAATGTTTTAATTCAATCATCAACTTGACTTATAGCTTTCTTGGGTAAAGTAACAAATCATATAAAGGGTTCCTAGAACAGGTCACCTCATGAGTTCTTTATCATTCCCATAATTGAACATATGTAATTATGATTAGCTTTATTATATTTATTAGCTTAGGGCACCAAGAAGAGGGGTTGAATTGGTGGATTGTTTTAAAATTAAAAAGAAGATTTATGTGTTTAGGAAGTGAATAAGGGGATGAGAAGAATCAACACAAAGGTTTATAGTGGTTCGGGTGTTAACAAACCCTACGTCTACTCCCAAATTCTACACAATTGAGTATTTCACTCAACTAACCTAGTGTTTCCAAGCTCACACCAAACTTATACAACTTATGTATTATGGCTCACACAAAACCCTTACAACTTATGTTTTCTAGGCTCATACAAAAACCTCTTACAAGTGTTTTTAAACTCCTACTACAACCTCTTACAAGAGTTTTAGAATCTAGGCTAACTCTCAACCTTCTTAGAATGGTGTTTATTGCTCACACCAAACAATCAATGACACTTAAAGAAGAGTAAAAGAATGAGTAGCAAATTGGCAAGAGTTTGGTTACAATTAATTCAATTCTCTTGCATTTACATATGTTTGGTGGATTATATAGCCCATATCCACCAAAGAGACATTACTTTAAAACTATCCCCAAATCTTCAATTGTGTTAAGCAAATTTTGCATTAAATGCTTGTCAAGCATAAGTCACGATCACTACTAGTAGTTCGCAGTCACAAATTCTTAATTTGCACTGAAGAGGTAGAAATCACGGCAGAGAACCCTGTTCTGTGTCTAACTACTAGCCCACGTGTCACTCATCCATTAATTGTCTAAGAAAAATTATCATTGTATTCTAATTATTACTTAAAAGTCACAGTCACGAGTAGTCTTTGCCTTGGGTGCAACTGAGACCGTGAATTCCTCTATTTGATAAGGAAATTACAACTTTTTGAATCGTGAACATGACCAGTAATTTGCCCTCATGATTTTTGATATCCAACGGTTACCTTGGACACTTGGCTTGTTGTGACTGTGGCTTTGGTTCCCTCATTTGTCACTATGAAATTTATGGACGTGACATAAGATGTGATAGTCATCGCGGTTCGTCTGTGAATTCCTCTAGTCTAGCTCATTCCATCCTTATAGCCTATTCGCAGTCGCGATTTAAGTGATACAGGCCACAAATTTGGATGACCTTCACAAGGTTGGAGATTTTGATTTCCATCCAACTTCTAATTGAAAAACTATCATATAAACTGTAAAACAACACTTAATGAAAACATTAGAACATATCAATATCTATTATCAAGATCAAAAGAGGTTCATGAACTAGCCTAGCCCAACAATCTTCCCCTTTTTTATTTTGACAACTTAGATTAATCTCATGGAAAATTAAATGCATGAGTTGTGAAGTTGGGATGGTCAATGAAGAAATGATCAATGAATACTTAAAGCAATTCTAGTCAATGATCAAAGAAATTCTAAGTACTCTAAGTTATTGAAAAAAAATGCTCCCCCTCAACTTATACTTTTTTGCTTACTTATTTCTCTCTATATACTTCACTTTCCCTCTTTAGTAAGATTAAAAAGAGGGTAAATATGAAAGAGTAGATGAAATGCATAAGGGTGAGATAAAGTGATCATAAGGAGCAAATAATAACTTATGAAATCATTAAAATTGCAATCACACAAAAAAAAAAAATTCCAATCACATAGCATATGAGACAAAGAATTGCAAATCAAACACTTTTATTTATTTATAAATTATGAGATCAGCCAGTGTTTACATCAAGAAAAACAAAACATAAACAACAAAAATCCTAAAGACAATTTAAAAGATAGGAGAATTGTCATCATCTCTGAAATCATCTTGTTCTTCATTATCTCCACCTCCCTCAGCTTCATCACCTTTCCCAACTTCTTAATTGTCCTTATCCTCTAGTATGTCCTCCCAATCTTTAAAATCTGAAAGATGGTAAGGAGGAGCACCTACTTTCTCTTATAAATCCACCAGATCACTGTGTAGGTGGGAAAGGAGGAGAAATCTTCTCTTGAGCATCCTCATTACCTTGCCCAATTTTCAATTGATGGTAGCAAGAGAGATTTTGGACTTAGGCTTTGATTGAGGAGGTGGGACTAATTGTTCTCTTTCTTTAATGACAAACCTTTCTCTTTTAGTGGCTTAAGATGTTTCCATCTCTTTTTTCTCCAAAAACACCCAAAGTATAGGCATAAGAATCAAGATGAATGACTTTTGCATTGATAAGATATGTGAAGTCTAGAAAGTTTTGAAAGGGAAGAAGCTTCTTAGTGAGGAATTTTTTATTTTCCTCATTAAGAGCATCAACATATCGATAGATGATAGTTACATAAGAAGGGAGAAGAAACTGACTCTTAGGTTTAGTGCTCATATAAATTAGTTGATCCACAAGATAGCGGCCAGTTTGTATGGGCTTATTTTTTGCAAGGCAAAAAAGGTAAGCAAGATCCTTTTGGGATATCTTTTCATTACGATCTCCTATTGTGTTAACAGAGAAGGTGATGGTATGACAAACTACCCAAAAAGGTAAGGTTTGGATGTATTTAGCTAAGGAGGTTTTGGGGTCATGTTTGGTCTCGATGGAAATCAAGGACCAAAACTCATAATAAATAACATCAAAAGCGAAAATGATGAATGAAATGTCATCTCTGACTTAAAGGTTGAAAAGATTGGATAATTGTTCAAAGGTGATGAAATAAGGATCTCCAAAAACACCAAATACTAACCTGTATTAGTCAGCACGAGATTTAGATCTCTAACTTAGAGTCACAGTACACATGAACTCTCTCACGATTTTCTCATATCTGAGCTCGTAATGAAATATGAATTTGTTCCACCTTAGGTTGGACAAAAATGCATGGATTTCATCTTTGATTCCTAGCGACTTAAGGAGAAAGGTAGAAGGGATTTTGTTTGGAAGGATGATTTTAGAGGCGTTTGCCTTGTAGCGATCCTTCTCTTATTTCGTAATCCCTTTCATCTAGTGTAAAGTCGGGGGTCCAAAAGACTATGCTACTACCTTTCCCTTCTCTACTCTTGAAGCTTTCTCAGGAAGCATTTGAGAATTAAAGGAAGATTGAAGATTTGAGAGTAAAGAAGATGATGGATAGAGATAACTTAGTAAGAATGATATGAATCACTGTTAGGGGTTTATATAGGCCAAGAGAGGGTGTGAGAAAAACTAAAAAAGGTCATAAAAGAATTAAATGAAGAAGTGTAATAATTGACAATCAAATCACTTAAATTTGTGGCAGTTACCCAAATTCACGATTGCGATCTAAAAGTCGCGACCGCTAATTCTGAAAAATATGAGTAACGGATAAAAAATCCTCGAGAAATGGCACTTTCAATGGTCAAAGTTTTGAAATTTGAACAAATTCGAGGTGAGGAATGAATTTTGTGATCACGAATTGATGGTTGTCATCCGAAAAGATGAATACCTATAATTCACGATTGTGAATCACGGAATAGCGACTGTGAATTACAAGGCGAAATGATAACTATGAAATTTTAAGACTTGACATTTAACACTGTGATCCATTTTGATATTTTGATGTTTAATTCATGTAAGTTGGCATTAAAAAGCACAATTGCACGTGAAATTAAGACATATAAAAGAACAAACATCATACACATCACAAGACAATTATTCAATCATGGTATAATGCAACATGTAAAATTGTCTAAAATTTTCACTTTAGGGAGCTTCCATCAAGCATTCAATTCTCTCTTAATGAAGTTCATCCTTTCTTCATTGAGAGGTTTAGTGAAAATGTCTGCAAGTTGATGATTTATGTTTACAAACTCTAACACAACATTATCATTTTGGACATAATCTCTAAGAAAGTGATGCCTAATGTCAATATGTTTGCTCCTAGAATGTTGGATGAGATTTTTTGAAAGATTAATTACACATGTGTTGTCACATTTGATGGAAACATGATCAACAACTTTGCTAGAATCCTTTAATTATTGTTTCATCCAAAGGACTTGGGTGCAATAACAACCCGTAACTATATACTCATCTTCATTGGTGGATAAGGCAACTAAAACTTGCTTCTTGCTAAACCAAAACACTAAACATTCTCCTATAAATTGGCAAGTTGGCAAGTTCTAGAAGTGCTCTTTCTATCTAAAAGACTACCAGCATAATTTGCATCCGAGTAACCTATGAGACTAAATGAATAATCTCTAGGATACCACAACCCTAAATGTAATGTGTCATGTAAATATTTGAAAATTCTGTTGACAACATTCAAATGTGATTCTTTAGGACAAGATTGAAATCTAGCACACATGCATACACTAAACATTATATCAGGTCTAAAAGCGGTAAGATAAAGTAGAAAACTGATCATACCTTGATATCTTTTCTCATCAACCGTCTTACCCGATTCATCCTTATCCAATTTGATGGTAGCACTCATTGGTGTTTTTGTTACTTTACATCTATCCATGCCAAATTTCTTGAGAATGTCTTTTGTGTATTTGGCTTGGTTGATGAAGATCCCTTCTTTGGTTTGCTTGATTTGTAAACCAAGGAAAAACTTGAGCTCTCCCATCATGCTCATCTCGAATTCTCTAGTCATACACTTAGCAAACTCCTCACATAGAGATTCATTAGTAGCACAAAAAATGATGTCATCAACATAAATTTGTACTATTAGTGTATCATGATTATGCCTTTTTACAAACAATGTTGTGTCAATCTTTCCCTTTTTAAAATCATTTTTTAAAAGAAAAGAACTAAGCCTTTTATACCAAGCTCTTGAAGCTAGTTTTAAATCATATAAGGCTCTATTCAATTTAAAAACATAATTTGGAAAACTATGAGATTCAAAACTAGGAGGTTGTTCAACATACACTTCCTCCTCAATGACACCATTTAGAAAAGTACTATTGACATCCATTTGAAAAAGTTTAAAATTCATATGACATATATAAGCTAAAAGAATCCTAATGGCCTTTAACCTTGCTATAAGGGCATAGGTTTCATCATAGTCTATACCATCCTTTTGGTTGTAATCTTTTGTAATCAATCTAGCCCTATTCCTAGTGATGAACCCTTACTAACTTGTTCCTAAACACCCATTTACGACCTATAATTGGGTGTTCCTTAGGCCTAGGGACAAGTTCCCACACATTGTTTCTCTCAAATTGGTTGAGTTCCTCTTGTATAGCAATCACCTAACTCTCATCATTAAGAGCCTCATTAATATATTTTAGCTTGAGAAACAAAGGCAATATTATTATCTAAAATGTTAAGTTAAGTTCTAGTACTTACACCCTTTGAAGTATCAATAATGATTAAATCTTTGGGGTGATGCTTAGAGAATCTCTAATCCTTAGGTAGATCTTGACTTGGCAATTCTTCTTGTTGATGTTGTCGTTCTTTATTTACTCTTAATGATTTTTCCTCATCAGTATCCTTGTCTTCCTCTCTTGTAGTGTGCTCCAATTCCAATTTCTCAAAGTTACCTACAAGATTATCAACAAAAGAACCTTTTCTCAAGATCAAGCTTACTAGATTCATCAAATACAACATGCATAGACTCTTCAACAATCATTGAACTCTTATTAAAGACCTTATAGGCCTTGGTAGTAGTGGAATAACCTAAGAATATGCCCTCATTAGTTTTTAAGTAAAAAATTTCAAGATTATCCTTGGTCTTCAATATATAACACTTGCATCCAAATACTCTTAGGTATGATATCTTAGGCTTTCTACTATTTCATAGCTTATAAGAAGTTTTATTAAGAATGAGTCTTTTAAAAACTCGATTTGTAATATAACACGAAGTATTGATAGCTTCGACCTAAAAGTAATTTGGCAAAAAATACTCATTGAGCATAGTTCTAGCCTTCTCTACTAGTGTTCTATTTTTCTTCTCTACAACGCCATTTTATTGTAGTGTTATAGGAGTTGAAGTTGTGAAAAATCCTATTCTCTTGGCAATAAGATTTAAAAGACTCATTTTAAAATTCCTTTCTATAGTCACTTCTTATTGAAGAAATGAAGTAACCCTTTTCATTTTGAATTCTTTTTGCAAAACTTTTAAAAGCATCAAAAGTATCATACTTATGAGCTAGAAAGGATACCCAAGTAAACCTACAGTAATCATCAACTAGGACTAGTGCATAATGTTTTCCACCTAAACTAGCACTTCTAGTAGGTCTTATCAAGTTCATATGAATTAATTGAAGAGGTCTAGATGTACTTATAACATTCTTTGCTTTAAAGGAAGATTGATGTTGCTTCCCCATTTAGCAAGGACCACAAGTCTTGTCTCTATAAAACTTTAGCTTTGGAAGACCTTCCATTAGCTTTCCTTTTAATAAGCTTCACAAGAGCTCCATACTAGCATGTCCAAGCCTTCTATGCCATAGCTAAGCTTCATTACCAAGAGACCCAAAACACTTAAAAGATTAGTTAACCAAATTGTCTAAGTCAATTATATATAACCAAATTGTCTAAGTCAATTATATAGGTATTGTCTTTCCTTTCACCTTTGAAAACTACCTTTTTATCCACTAAAGTGGTAACTCGACATTCTCTAGGGTCAACAGTGACTTTATTACCCTTGTCACATAATTGACTTACACTAAGCAAATTATGTTGTAAGCCATTAGCAAGTAAAACATCATTAATTAAAGAATAACCATTCTTACCAATGGTCCAAATATCAATTACCTTACCTTTGGCATTGTTACCAAATGTGACATTGTCGTCTTTTTTTTTCCTTTTAAGGCCATGAATAGCTTCTTATTGTCCGTCATGTGCTTTGAGCATCTACTATCCATATGCCAATCATTTACTTCATTGGTGGCTGCCAAACACCCCTACACAACAAAAATAAATCATCTTTGTTTTGGTACCCAACTATACTTAGGTTTTAGGGGGTTAGGTTTTGAAGGATCCTCCAATATGAGGTGAACCTTCCTAATGTTAGCAATAAACATTTATATGTCCATATTTTATGCAATAGTGACATTGGAGTTTAGACCTATGTGTCTTTCTCCTATGCATTGCCTTAGTATGAATGAGGGGTTTCTCATACCTACATGATGTGTGTGTGAGCATGAACATATATGAGTGGGTGTTGGTGTAACATTTTTGTATGTGTTTGAGTGAGCATGACTTTTATTATACATGTATGCATGATTGGCCTTTTTAGTAATAGACTTAGGGCCTTGTTGCACATTTCTCTTGCCTTTAGGCAATGGGGTTTGAGCACCTTTGTTTCCAACAACCTCAATACTTGAAGTTTGAGGTGTTAAGGCCTTAATAAATATTGCGAGTGAAGGAGTAGAAGAAGTAGAGGCTCCATTAAAGCCTATACCATACCTAATCAAGGAAGGTCTTTATGATATAATGAGTGTATCCAAAGCTTCCTTACCCTTGTGGAACTTAGAAATACAGTTTCTAAGCTCAATGACTTCTCCTTTCAAAGAGTCATTCTCTTTTCTCAATGAAACTAGAGATGAAGATAATTTAGAAAGACTTTCCATTGATTTCTTATGTTCTTCATTTGAAGCCCTCAATTCACTTACAAGACTAGTTAGGGATTTGAATTCAACATCTAATTTAGTGCACTTCTTTTTATAAGTTTTCATTTGTGACTTATATTTGTCACATTTCATGGTGAGAGCCTATAAAAGCTCATCATCCACATCATCTAATCCATCAAGTTCAGAATAAGAGTAAGGTGAAGAGCCTACCTCATTAGGTGAATCCTCTTGAGCTATAAAGCAAAGATTTGCAACCTTTTCCTCTTCATCTTCATCACTTGAGCTATCATCTCAAGTGGTTTTGAAGCTCTTTCTTTTTTCTTTGTCCTATTTCCTCTTTTTCTTCAACTTGGGGCAATCATATTTGATGTGGTTTTGCTTGCCATATTCATAGCAAGTGACATCATTTGATCTCTCTTTGGGAGTAAAAATTGCTTTCTTGAAGTTCTTTCTTTCTTTCTTTCTTCTAATAAACTCTTTAGTTCTTCTAAATAACATTGCAAGTTCTTCCTCCTCATTGTCACTCTCTTCTTCACTTGAAGTTACCTCCACTTCCTTCTCCTTAGATGTGGACTTGAGTGCCAAGGTCTTCCTTTCTTATTTTTTAGAATTTTCTTTTTGACCCCTTATTTTCTTCATTTTTTCATCTTTCTTTAAAGCCAACTCATGAGTCAAGAGTTTGACTATCAAGACATCCGTTGGCACCTTCCCTATTTTTGAGTTGGACTCTTAGATACTACACATTCTAGCACCAAATTTCTCAAGAGGTAAAGATTTCAGAATTTTAGAATTTACCTCATGATTAGTGAGGACTCTTTCTAACTTTTTCATTTTGGTAACGATTGCTAGGAGTCTATTTATCATGTCTATTATGTTTTCTTCTTCTTTCATCATGAACAACTACCACTCCGTCACATACATCTTAAGTCGGCTAGACTTCACTAAGGTGATGCCCTCATGATAGTTCTCCAATGCCTTCCAAATACTATGAACAGTTAGGTAATGTTAAACCATTTCAATTTCTTCTCTTGAGAAAGAGCTTAGAAGGATTACCTTGACTCTTTTATTTCGGCCATTGGATCTTCTGTGTGCTTCAACCCCCTCATCTCTAGGAATTAACTACTCATTTTCATCCACTACTTTAGTGGGTCGCTTCCACTCCTTAGTAACAATATCTCATAGATCTACCACATCCGTATCTATATAGATTTCATCATATACTTTCAATGAGTATAGTCTGCTCCATCAAAATATGGCTTGAGGTGAGTGTGAATTCCTTCTTGTGTCATGATCTTTACTCACATAATTATGCTTTTTAGTGAGACTTGGCTCTGATACCACTTATTGGCCTAGGGCACCAAGAAGAAGGGTTTGAATTAGTGAGTTGTTTTAAAATTAAGAAAAAGATTTATGTGTTTAGGAAATGAAGAAGGAGATGAGAAGAATCAACACAAAGGTTTATAGTGGTTCGGGTGTTAACAAACCCTATGTTCACTCCCCAATTCTACACAATTGGGTATTTTACTCAACTAACCTGGTGCTTCCAAGCTCACACCAAACTTATACAACTTGTTTTTTTATGGCTCACACAAAATTCTTACAACTTGTGTTTTCTAGGCTCACACAAAAACCTCTTGCAAGTGTTTTAGGCTCACACTACAACCTCTTACAAGAGTTTCATAATCTAGGCTAACTCTCAACCTTTTTACAATGGTATTTATTGCTCACACCAAACAATCAATGACACTTAAAGAAGAGTAAAAGAATGAGTAGCAAATTGGCAAAAGTTTGGTTACAATTAATTCAATTCTCTTGCATTTACATATGTTTGGTGGAGTATTTATAGCCCACATCCACCAAAGAGACGTTACTCTAAAACTATCTCCAAATCTCCAAGTTGTGCGAGACAAATTTTGCATTAAATACTTGTCAGACATAAGTCGCGGTCACTACTAGCAGTTCGCAGTCGTGAATTTTCAATTTGCACTGAGGAGCTAGAAATCGCGGCAGAAAACCTTGTTATATGTCTAACAGCTAGTCCACATGTCACTCATCCATTGGTTGTCCAAGAAAAATAGTTGTTGTGTTCTACCTGATACTTAAAAGTCGCGATTGCGAGTTGTTTTTGCCTTGGACACGACTAAAACTGCGAATTCCTCTGTTTGATGAGGAAATTACAACTTCTTAAGTCGCAGTCACCACCAACAATTCACCCTAGCAATTTTTGATATCCAACGATTATCTTAAACACTTATCGTCCTATGGTTGTGGCTTTGGTTCCATCTTTTGTCACTATGAAATTCGCGGTCGCGACATACAATGCGATAGCCATTGCGAATTCTTCTGTGACTCGAGCTCATTTCCTTCAGTTAAGTCACGACTGCAAATTCGCCTATGAATTCTTCTAGCCTAGCTCCTTCCATCCTCATAGCCTATTCGCGGTCATGATTTAGGGGATACAAACCACAAATTTGGATGACCTTCACAAGGTTGGAGATTTTGATTTCCATCCAATTTCCAATTGAAAAACTATCTTATAAACTACAAAACAATTATAAACTGCAAAACAACATTTAATGAAAAATATTGAAACTGATCAATCTCTATTGTCAAGATCAAAAGAGATTCATAACTTAGGTTTAACTAATCTAGTTCAACAGTAGTTATATATAATTTTATATAATTACAAGAAATTTTATTTTTATTATATGATTGTTGTTTCTAAATTTTTAATTTTAAGTAATTTCAAGTATAAATTTGATGGTTAAACTTTAAAATCAATATTTCAAAGTTAAAACATATCTAATAAAATTTTTTAACAATTATAAACATCAAACAAATTGATTATATTTGATATTTAAAATATTTATATTTTAATTTTTGTGCAATTTTACAAACACTAATTAGATGTTTATTTTTCCTTTTTGAGGATATTTCTACTTTTCAATTTATAAAAGGTGTATAAGTGTGTTTGATTAATACGATATTTCATTTCAAAAAAGAGTTGATGGCTGATAGGTTGTTTATATCTAATATATTATTTAGCTTTTTAATGAAGTCATTATTTATTATTTTATATATATATATATATATTATAAAAAAGTTTAACTTATAATATTTTTAAAAAATATGTAATGGATGATTATATATTATATTTTTTAAAAATCTAAAATCTAAAATATGTATACATTTATTTAAAATTTATATTTAAATTAATAATTATATCTATAAATAATAAACAATAACAATAATCTGATCAAATACTACTTAACGGCAACTAACAGTTATAAAAGCAACTAGTAAAAACAACTTCAAAAAATAGCAAGTGGTAAGAACAACTAACGACGCTAAAACAAACGCCCTTAATTAATCGGCCTATTTTATAGGCTATGGGTGCAAGTTCAGTAGTTTCTCCTATTCTCTGTACGCAGCGCCTCTCTCTCTGACTTATTGTTTCAAGCCCAAAGCACCGCTGGTTTCTGATCTTTGCCGACCGGTCCTCTCGAAGGTACAATTTCCCTCCTCTTTTCTTTCTGTTTGTTTTCTTCTTCTTCTTTTTCCCATTTTCCCCTGCTTCTGTCACCTTTCTTATCCCCCAGTTTTAGAGAACTGGTACTCGTCCTATAGCGTTTTGAAATACGCGATCCAGGGCATTGGCATTCCGGATTTTTAGCATAAATCAACATCTTTTATAGTCTCTGCAGTGAATCAAGAAAAGGCAAAGAAATGGCTGTCGTTGCAGTTCACCAGTTCGCACAGTGCCTTACTTGCCACGCGTGGAATCCTGATCACTCTAGTAATCGAATTCTTTATTTTATTAACGGTGGAAATTTTCTAATCCAGTATAGGTTACGATCTGTTTTTGGGCTATGTCCATGTCTCTGGCTTACTCAAAATAAATATTTGGATCTTTTTTTGATTATCTGTTGACCAATCTTCTACCTTTTGTATGTCTTCATTTGATTTGCAGTGATTGCACTTTGTCCTAATAATAATGAAGTGCACATTTATAAGTTGTCCCAAGACAAGTGGGAAAGAGTATATGTCCTCCAAAAGGTAACTTTTTCAATTCTCTGTGTTGATTTTATTTACATATGCACTTTATTCACAATTTATTAATTATGAAATAATTGCATAGTTTGAACTGTTGCTCAAATTCTCTAGGTGATAGTGCTTTATTGAGGCCATCATTTTATGAACTATGATTTCTTCTTCTTGATATCTCCTTTACCTTGTTGAGCTTTACTGCAAGGGTAAAAAATTGCTTCAATATGACTTTTATGTGACTATTTCAAATCATGGTATCAGTCTGCGTATATCTAACCTCTCTGAAACTAAAAATGTGTGAAGCCTTGTCATTGGGACACCCTTATTTGTCCCTTTTGTCATGTTTTCTAAGATCATGTTTAATGTAACATTGGAGTCGATCAGTTTTAGCATTCTTTTACTTCTTGTTTATTTGATTAATTTGGATGAATATTTTGTGTCAATTTCGCATTACTTCTCCTAACATAGTTATGTGGTTTTAATTCCTTGTCTCGATTTCTCAACGTCGGGTGCTCTTCTGATGTTCACAGTTGGTGGTTGTTCTGCTTTCCTTGGGTAGATGTCATTCTTGATTTTTATTGTTAAATTTCAAAGTGGTCACCATATTTTATTTTGTGTCAGTAAAATTACTGAATTTGTTTTGATAGACTTTATAACTAAAAATTTTGTTGAGATTTAGCAAATTCTTTTTTATGTAATTACTAACTATGGCAGTCCTATGGTCAGTAAGAGTATGTAAGAAAAAGTTTACTTGGTTTGAAGTAAAAAATGTGGTTGAAATTTTATTTTTTTCTAGGAATCATGAATCGATGTAGGTGAAATTATCCCCTTTTTCATTTCTATATGCGAGTGACATTGTTATCTAATTAGTTTCAAAATTTCATTCTAACTCTTCCCATTCATTTTTGTGTCAGCATGATCAAATTGTCTGTGGGATAGATTGGAGTGCAAGATCAAATAGAATAGTTACTGCATCTCATGATCGAAA